>SNQJ01S0009624.1:188102-212108 GCA_010110895.2 Picea sitchensis | reverse complement strand
GGATTGAGGTTGGAAGGGTGAGGGAACTTTACCCTCATCTTCACATAGACTGAAAATAGTCTTTTGGAGGTCCAAAAGCTTCCCAATGGGGAGGTGTGATCAAGGGATCAAATTTTGCTCAAAAATTCAAAGTGCTCAGAATCACTTCAAACTGGATGAGAGCGTAAGCCTCGTCATTGCGAACCCAACGCAACTTGTTTTGTCTCAAACGAATGTCAAGAGCAAGAGATATTGCAATCTGTTCATAAATTCAAACAAGCAAAAAAAAATGATGCTGACTGTACAGTCCATACAGGCTGACGTGGCAGGGCCATACGACCGTACACTGACATGGCAGGAGTGACGTAGCATATGATGATTGGAAGGCATGGTCGAATTAGACTGTGACACATGGCATTTTGTTGGTTAATGGTAAGGTGCCACATGGCCCAATCATGGGCTGCCACTTGGCACCCCTTTATTGGTTTATGGGTCATTATGTAAAAATATTGGAGTCTGTGGGGTTCGACCCCCAGACCTCCCCCACTGCATAGCACCTTTGAAAAGACCGTATAACCAACGGACCACCAGATGTGACTTGTTATGTATATGTATTTGATTATATTTGAATTCAAACTATGTAATAAACGACGAGGGGTCCGGCCGGGGCTTAGCCCCGACCCATAGTCATATTGATATAACATGTGACCACATATGAATACACCGCGCGGGAGTTGTAATGGGTATAGCCCCAACCTCCGTGGAATGGTGTGGCACTTATATATATAAGCCCTGGTTCTGTTGTGTGTTATATGACCTTTGGCTATATGGAGAGGTGTGCGGGCAGTTTTCAAACGGTTTGGTAGTTAGCCCTTTTCACAAATGTGCAAGGTCATATGACCTCCATGTGCCCGGTGCTAGGCGGTTAGGGGCTAGCACACCCATAACCGTCCTACAGTTTGCACCGTTGGTGCGGTTGCACCTGGTGTTGGGTTTTCACACTATTTATTGCGTGTGTGCTAGGTTCATTGAACAAGGGTGCGTTTTGTAGATGGAGAGACAACAAGCTTGAAGGGGGGACTTCCAGGAGGCCTAACTTCTTCGTTTTTCGACCGATTGAGGTGCCGAAAGAGCCCAGATAGGGGTATTTGGATGCTTTGAAGCCATTGGAGCAGTCGGTTGGTTAGTTTGAGCATTGTAAGACATGTTTTTGAGCACTTTGAGCAATTAATAATAATAATCCATTGGAAGCTGGACCAGGAGATGTAGCCCAAGAGAGGGGTGAACTCCTTTATCAATTGTTGTGTTTGTGTGCTTATGTTCATTGATTATGCTGCTGTCTATGTGTAGTTTGCATAAGTAATCCCTTAATTTATGTGTTACAAAACTGATCCATTTTCTTTAAACACATAACATTTACATTGCAATAATTTCAAGTTTTTCAAGTCTTCTTCATTTTTAGATCAATATCCCCATACCAAAGATCGTCAGTGCTAATAAGGAAAAAATATTCATTGGATAATGAATCAACTGCTACATTTTCCATTGCAGAGTGAGGAAAATCGCATATCAACTCAGCAAAAACTAAGGATTTCTGAGACTTGGCACGATCGAATTCCAAGTCAAACTCCTGGAGTATGACAATCCATTTGGAGTATTTTCCCCCTAGCAATTGACGTGTCAAAATATGTTGCATAGGGTTGCAATGAGAAATCACCGTAGTCTTGTGTGAGAGGATATAATGCCGGAAGCGTTGAACGGCTTGAATGGAAGCCAAGGCCAGTTTTTCAACATGTTGATACTTGATTTCAGTTGGTGTAAGACTTCGACTCAAGTAATAAATAACATGTTCATCGTGCACATCATCCTCTTGAACAAGAACCATTCCAATAGTGTACTCTGAGGCAGAAAGATAAAGGAAATAATCACGAGTGCAATCGAAAGGAAACAGAAGTGGAGCTCGCATGAGGGACAACTTCAAAGCTTCAAAAGCATTGTTGGCAATGGTATCCCAAACAAATTCTGAATCTTTCTTTAGTAGCTGCATAAAACCACGAGTGATCTCGGCGTAATTAGGGATAAAATGACGAAGAAAGTTTTCTTTCCCCTGCAAACTTTGCAACTGGCGTAGTGTAGAAGGAGGAGGGAGATTAAGAATTGCCTCAACCTTCAAAGGATCCACCTGGATCCCTTGACACAAAATGATAAAACCTAGAAGACGGCCAGATTCTACGCAAAAAACACATTTATGAGGATTTAAACATATACAATAGAATTGACAGCGAACGAAAATGGCTCGGAGATGAGTGGGGTGATCGACTTTGCACAAAGAAAGAGCTGGTAAATCGTCCAAATAGGATTGAACGATATGCTTTATATCATGAAAAGCATAAGACATAGCGCGTTGAAAAGTGGCGCCCGCATTCTTAAGAGCGAAAGGGAGTTTCCGATAGGCAAAAGTACCCCAAGGACAAATAAAAGAAGTCTTATGTTGATCCTCAGGAGCAATGTTAAGTTGATTATAGCCGGAGAAACCATCCATGAGGGAAAATATTTCACTTCCAGTGCAATCATCGACAATCTGATCGACGAAGGGGGTAGGAAAGTTGTCCTTGGGACAAGATTTGTTAATATCCCTATAATCATCACATACATGAATACTGTCGCCTTTCTTGTTAATCGGGACAGGATTGGAAACCCATTCTGTAAGAGCCACGGGATAAATAAAGCCATCTTTGAGAAGTTTTTCAACTTCGAGTTTGATAGCAACCGCTTTACGTGGGTGAACTAGACGAAGGTGTTACCAGACGGGTTTAACACCGGGGTATGTCTTTATCTCATGTACAACAATTGCAGGGTCGATACCTGGCATTTCTTCATAGCTCCAGGTGAATATGTCACAAAATTCTTTGAATAGTGATGTATAGGTGACGATTTCGTCTGGGGAGCAGGAAGCTCCAATATGGACATTTTCGACGATTCCAGGTTTAACGGATATGTCAATGGGAATCATGGGAGAGATATTACTAAGGTTCCCTTCGGCAAACACATCATGTGCAGACCTGGGAACAGTCGAGATGACAACAATGGTTGACAGAGTCGAAATCCATTGGTAGTTCTCAAGAGTGTGTTGTTACAGAAAGAGTATAGAACGATGATGCCCATTGTCCCAATGGGTGTCCTCCATGATGGACATGATCATCTCATCAGTGGGAAAGATAACATGAAAAGGATCGGGAGATAACTCATAAAGAGAGGAGGTAGAAGGTGTTGCCGATTGAATGGCCTGATAAGTGGATTCAATCGAACTTAACGGCATTGCATCGCCGAAATGAAAATGATCTCCAGGATCAGGCACTATCCAAGGGTCGGAAGACACAGGAAGTTCGTGAGGTATGGTGGAAATCATGTTGATAGAAGCAACATATGGGCATGGAACCTCGGGCGGAGGAATGGGGAAAGTACCCATTAACGAGGAGTCCTTTAAAAGGCCTACACCAACATTCTCATAACCCGGCGGGGTTTTAGCAATAAATGGTACTTTGCCAATACGAGTATCGGAATTGAAGAAGGAAAGTTGGTCAATGGTAGCAACCTTTCCTTGATGAGGGAAACATACTACATGAAAAAGTGTCGACACAACAGCACGCATGGAATCAATCCAGCTGTGGCCAAGCAGAAGATTATAATCAAGGGGAGCGTCGAAGACTTCCACCTCAACTTGGACTGTTTTACCTTCTAACGTGATTGGAAATGAAGGAAGGACACCGTAAGGCTTAAAACTAGAGACATTGAAGGATTTAAGAGTGTTTTGGGATTCATTCAAGGGAGGAGAGCCAATGTCTTTCCAGCAAGCAAAAGACATTACACACGTCGAGGCACCCTCGTCGATAACAGTTCAACAAATGTTCTTGTCAGAGACAACAACTTGTATCTGGAACGCGAGTTGAGAGGGTAACCTTGGAATTTGATCATCCAAGTCAAAGACTATCAAATTCGTATCTATTGGGTCAATTCCACCTATAGATTTCAATAGTGCCTTCTGTTGTGCAAGACAAGACTGAAGGACTTCAAGGGCTGACATCGCTGAAGGTGCCTGGGCCAGATCTTCAACAATGTTGTAGTTATGGGCTGCATGAGCATGGGGATTGAAAGACGATTTTCATACGAAACCTTTTGGGGGGGGTCACAGAACTGTGTTGAGGCTCGGTCATTCGATATGAAGAGGACCGTTGATAGGTGGAGTCATAGGAGAGGGTTGGACCGAAGCAGGAGGTAAATCGATAACCTTCTCCTTAGACGGAGAATAATCTTTGGCTCGAGTCGTGAGTGCAACGTTATTCTTCTTAGAATCACCAGTACACATCAAAACATATGATGTCGTAGAAGAGGAGGGTTGGTCGTGAATGACCAACTGAGCCTATTGTTGAGATGGGAAGGGTTGGGACAAGACAGCTGGTGCAGATGGTTTTGGGGTTCCCTGAAGGAACTTAGTGACCTCAGCACATCGTGGACAATCCTTCATGTAATGATCATCACCATAGATAAGGCAAGGGTATCGTGGTTTGCACTTATCCCGATCTTCAACAGGAGTCGTTTTAGGTTTCTCTGTTTGATTATTATTTTTTCCCTCCTTATTCTTACCTCTCCCCTTTTTAGATTTGTTTTTACTAGCTGGGGTAGATTGAACAACGTTTACCTCAGAATTTTTACCGGTGGGAGGGGCAGGAGATGGAGCATTTTCAACATTAGAAGAGGAATATTTAGGGTTTGTTCTTGAAAAAGAATGTGATTGGGCTTTGGAAGTACCAATCACACCGTCAGTTGCATGCGAGGCAGCTGGAGTAGTTGAAGTGCTAGAAGCATTAGGACAAGGTAACTCAGGGAGTAAATCATAAAGTGTTCCCATTTGCAAATAAATGAGATCAATATATTGAGCATGACTTATAGCCTGCTCTTCCATGATAATGCCACCCATGGCAATGTCCTTACCAATTTTGTTCAAAAAGGATTTTGTAAACCATTCTGCCAGTAACTGATCAGGAAGCTCAAGTTTAATGAGACGGTGCCTCCTTTTCCACTCATGGATATGATCTGATATATGAGTGCCTTTAGTCTATTTGAAGGAAGTCAAAATCTCAATCCCAATATCATAATGGATCAGTAACTGGTAATGTGTAAGAAAATCCATAGCTAGGGTGTTGAAATCAGAGAAGAAACCTCGTGGCAATTCGATGTACCACTTCACAGCAGAACCAGTAAGGTTTCGTTGAAAAAGACGTAAACGAATAGAGTCATCCATCAACAAGTTGGATGAACACCATAGGTGAAAATTCATAACGTGATTGTTCAGGTCCTCTCCCACTTTGCCATCAAATTTAGGAATGTCCGATGGAAGCTTGGATGGAATAGCAGGCCATTGGGGAGAGTGACGAATAGGATCATTTAGAATCCTAGACAAATCCGACAAATCCAAAGTAGCAAGAAAAGGTAACTGTCGATTCACCTGCGGGTACTGGTGACTTTGGGGTGGAAGCCCTGTTGGAAAACTAGTAGGACCGTAAGAAGTCTTCCCATAATAGGAAGACCCAGGCTGATTCGGGGGTGGTTGGAGAGGATAGTAGCTAGAGGGATTGTAACCTTGAGCGGGGACATGAGTTTGAGCATTCATACCCCAAATAGGATTTGGTATACCTGGATATGGTTGGCCTATAGTAGGGATAGGCAACTGCTGCCCCCCAGTCGTTTGAGAATTTTGTATCATCTGATTCCAATAGTGGGCCAAAGAGGGAGGTATATTTTGTCCAAAAAGTGGGGTTGGTCCCCCTATCGTAGGTGGAGTTCCAACTGGAAGTTCTGTCCCAATCGAAGGTTGTGTTGTAATTGGAACGTGTCCAGTAAGAGGAAGTTGAATTGTACCACCTTGTCCACCAACAGGAATCTGTAAGTTCGGTGTAATGGACGGTATAGTTCCACTAGGATTAGGATTGCCAGAAGGAAATTGAGGGAGTGTCGGAATAAAACCGAGAATAGGGTGCCCAGGAAAAGAAGGACCACCTGGAGAACCGGCTGGGGTTTTCAGAGGTGTTGGAATAGAAGCATTCAACAAAGCATTTAACACATGGTATCCGAGTGGTAGTGTTGGAGTGACATTGGGTGTTCGCTGGGTGTTTATAGGAGCAAGACCAGTTGCAGTGAACCCAGTAGGAACACTCATAGTAGCTGCAAGATGGGCCATTTCTGTAGAGACAGTAAAGTGATAAGTAGTAGTCAACGAAACTGTCTCGAGGTTAGAGATTTCGGAAATCATAGGTGGATTAATTTCAGAAAACACAGGGGAACCTGGATCAAAAATATTCCTTCGAAAATCACCTGCAGACCAAAAAGGATCTTGGCCTTCTATGATGGGAAAAGGCCCAACGGGTGATCCAGAAGAGGTAACAACTAATTCTCCGGAAGAATTCAGTCGTCTAAAAGGGCATTGAGAATCACTAGGAAGCCGGAAATCCTCTCGAGTATTTGTAATTCGAAAATGTTCTAGAGATTCAGTTCATTCCACTTGTGGTGTGGTGATGACTGTGGCTTCACTAGGCGTCGGAGAGCCTCCAGGTGTGCTTGTGGGCAAGGGTTGTGAACCTTCCAAATGTTCTGGAGATAAACCCTGCATTCTACGTGAACGACGTGGAGGAGCTATTGTAAACGAGTGACAAACTTTGCGAAGAAAATCCTATGGTCAAATTCGAGAAACAAACAACACGCGCTAATAAACAAAATCTAGGAAGCAATCACCAGGAAAACAAGACCTTCTAATTTCAAAGCCACTAGTTGGTGATGAAATCCAACATCACAACAATGAGAGGAGAAGGGACAGGGCTAGGGTGGAAAAGTTACGCTGACGACCTGCTTAACGGACTTACACCCTAGTGCAATCTCCCACACATAATTGTGGGTATACCCTCCAAGGATCTCGAGTGAGTTTGGTCAACATCAATTCCAGGTACTGTAAAGACTTTCCCCTTCACAGTCACCTTGGGTAAGAACCTAGAAAGATAGGCCACTAAGGTCACCACCAAAAACAATAAAACCTGGGGGAACAGTTGACAGTCTAATCCACACGCAAGGGCAGGGTATCTAGCCCGCAATCAACTCAAAAGGCTTCCACTCATCATTGTGGGTATACCTCTGAGTGATCCCCGTAATATGTGCAATATCTACACTGATATCAACAAAGCAGGGTGAGTAACTCTGCCAATATCAATGCGACCTAGTGTTTGACCCTTGTGTGAGAAGGGCTTCCCAGGACAAGATGTTGCAAATGGAATTTAACACTCCCTAACTCAAGATGCTATTGTGTGTTTTGAGCTTTGGAGAGTGTATCTCTCTTCCTATTCCAAAGCGCTAGCCTAGCTAAATGTTGGTGTAATAGAGCCCTAGAAAAGAGTTACTAGATAAATTTTATGATTACGCAGTGTTATTAAGGGTTGTTGTTTACTCAAAGGTAACGGAAATTAAACTTATGTTGTATGACTCTGACCCAACAATTCAAGGATGAGAATGAAATATATTGCTTTTCGTTCGATGAATCCTATGTATGGGAGAGAGAAAAAAAAAAGACTTCTAGATCAACCTTGAACTACAATGAAAAATTTCCTTTAAAATGTAAATGCAAACAATCACTTATCAAATGACAACGCTCTATAGTGTCTTTTTCAAATACTTAAACAATCTGAATAATTTGATTTTCAATGTTTTCTAAAATGAAAAGAATTTTTTGAAAGAAAAACTTTTTGTTCACTTTTCAAAAAGGACCCACACTATAATAGCGAGAGTATTGAAAATCAAAAGCCAAATGAACAAGCAATGACAAACTCAATCAACTCTTTCAATGAAAGAAAAAATAAAGAGCAAATCAAAGTAGTCTTCTCAATGCAAACGAAAATTATCTTTCAAACCAATAAGAAAATGATAAAAACCAAGAACTCAACTTTCAACCAATTCACTGGTCCTTAACTAATCAAACACACTTAGATTCTGAAGTCAAAGAGAATGGTTTTGCCAGGAAAAGTCAAGAAACGAAAGTTAAGACACAAAACAACAAGAAAATCCTTGGAACCCTAAGACTGTTCATGCACACAAACAAAAACAAGAAAGATATCAATCAGTGGTCCAAGAAACTCATAAGAGGCAATCAAACTGATCTGGGCAGTTGGAAATACCAAAAATCAAAATCAAACTTTTGAAAAATGATGTTCGCAGGCAGGCAATATAACACAGTGCAAGAATAATTGATTCTCGCAGGTGACCCTTGAGTAGGGTGCGAGAACCTCGCACTGAAACCTAAAGGCAAAGTGCGAAATCTACCTATTCTCGCAAGATGCAATAGAGTACAGTGCGAGAATGCCTGAACATAGTCAAAAATTTGAAAAATGAAGTAAATTATGAAAAAGCCTCTGGACCCAAAGGGTCTATCAGGATATCCTGAAGACTTAGAGATTGACAGGACAGGAGAAAAGTGAAACCAGAGCAAATGGCCACAAAAAAATACAAAAATCCACAAAAAAAATGGGATTGTTCCCTAGTAGAGTCGCCAATTTTTTTATTGGATAATTCTGTAAGTGTGGACACAAACTGATCTCCCTAGATCCACCTAGATCTAGAACAAAGCAAGACAGAATAATACTCTTTCCCTAGATTTTGACTATTGAATTAACTGGGAGGTAAGAAATAATAACATACCTTATTATCGCTTCCTATGGTCTTTGTTTCTCCCGCTTCGCTCTAGTGCTCTCGTGCAGTCAAGACCAAGACAACACAAACCAACCAAAGTGAAGAAAGCACAATCTATTCAACAGTCAATCTATGTATATGATTAAGGAATTATACAATAAAGTGGAAATAGCTTTATGGGAAAGGGACATATTACAGTATCATATTAATGGAAAGTAAAGATTACAACCTGAGCCTTGATGTCACAAAATTCCTTTCGATGGCCCTTGGCTCTGACACACACACTTGCTCACTTGCATGAAGAATATCAACTCCTTTAGATAAACTTGTTGGAATCTCTAAGATGTTGTATCTTCAGTCCTTCACACAATTCTTTCACTAATTCTCCAATGAATCTCTTGCTTATTTGCTTGCTTAACCTTTTCCATGAGAATTCCCTCAATATATAGGAGAAAATGAATTAGTTACATGGATAAGAATGATCCCAAAATATCAGGGAATCCAGTACTGGGATAACCATTCAAATGCCATCTCATACTTCTAGAAGATTCCCTTCTAGAAACATCAAGAATTCATCTTTTTCCTTGCTTTAGAAAGAGTTCGCACCCTAGCAGTTCAACACAGTGCGAACTTCTTGCACCCTGGCTTAAAGCAGCCTGCGAGAATAATGCATTCTCGCAGGTAAATATACTACCAGCCTGCGAACCTCCTTCAAAAATGATGTTTCTGGAAAGAGAAGAAAGTAACTTTTCTCAGGAGAAAGTTCTTATGAAGAGCCTGAGTACACCATCATCCATACATCATCATGATGACCAAAATCATGGGTAACAATGGCCTTCACAGCAAGGCTCTCCACATAGTAGAATCAAGTGGATAAGGTCGTGGAAGACTATAAAGACATCTTCTCCTCACCCATTGGGGTACCTCTGCACTGTCATATCAAACATTCAATCGATCTGACCCCCAGCGCACCGCTACCTAATGGGCCATTCTATCACTGATCTCTATTGGAAAATGAGGAAATCAAGCGTCAGATCCAAGAGCTATTCCAAAAGGGGAACATCCTACCAAGATCATCACCTTATGGAAGCCCAATTGTGCTTGTGAAGAAGAAATATAGGACTTGGCGACTTTGCATTGATTACCAATCCCTAAGCAAAATCACAGTAAGGAATCAGTCCCCGATTCCCCAAATCGATGATATCCTTGACCAGCTCAAGGGGGCCAAATAATTTGGCAATATTTATCTGATGCTCAACTACCACCAGGTCCCAATAGAGTAGACCAATGTATGGAATACTACCTTCAAGTTCAAAGAAGGTATTTTTGAATGGTTGGTCGTGCCCTTTGGCTTGACGAATGATCCAACAAATTTCATGAGGATGATAGACGATAACTTGTGGCCCTTCACTAATTATTTTGTGGTGGTTTATTTGGATGACATCCTCATCTTCAACAAGATTTGGGTAGAACACTTGCAACACATTGATCAAATTCTACACACTCTGCAACAACACAAGCTATATGAAAATTTCAAGAAATGCTCCTTCGACATGGACAGGGTCCAATACCTTGGCTACATTTTTCATGAGCATTGGGTGCATGTCGATCTAGCCAAGATACATTTAATTTGTGACTAGCCAACCTTGACCACACTCACTGAGCTTCAGAGCTTCTTAGGACTTGCCAATTTCTATCGCAGGTTCATGTTGGGATTCTCTCATATCGCATGGGCCCTTATCTAAGTGACCAGGGGTGGTGGTTAGGTTAAGTTCATGTGGGGCCTATCACAACAAAAAATGTTTTATTATTTGAAGCAACACTTGTCCTCAACCCCGATGCTCTCATTAGCCAACCTGCACTAGCCTTTTGAGATTGGGACCTATGCTTCAAACTATGTTGTGGTTGCAGTTCTCACTCAACATGGACATCCTGTGGCCTATAATAGTGAGACACTATCAGAATTCATTCGTAAGTACCCTACCTATGAGAAATAAATGTACTCCATTGTGAAATCCTACAGTTAGTGGAGGCACTACATTCTTGGGAAGGAGACAGTCATCCAAACTGATCATAAGCCTCTATAGTTCATGTAAAGACAAGGAAAATTGAAAAATGATTTCCAGCATAAGTGGTCAACATACTTGTAGTAGTTCCATCTCAAATTCAAGTATAAGACTTGAAGAACCAACCACATTGCTAATTTCCTCAGTTGACCTTCAATGGAAGCACTCACTGTTATCACATAAAATTTTCAGAGTCTTGTGAATCCGGGGTTTTTGCCTAATTCTGTAATTTTCCCTATCTCTCCTCCTTTTGCAGACCCAATTGTAAGGTTTTTACTTTCGGATTATGGTTTTCTTCTTTTCTCGCCTAAGAGGTGTCAGCCCTAAGCCTTTATGTTTTCTCTGAGGTCGATCACTTCTCTCTCCTTTTCTCTATCACTGATCCTTTTTCCTTCCTGAACCCTCAGTCAGTCATCCAAGTATGTTTTTACAGAGGTTGCAGCCATAAGCACAAGTGCATCACTTAGAGTAGTCTGATGTAGACTTGAATCAAGGGAGTGAGTAGGTTCAGTTTGGTGGAGGATATTTCATTTCGAGGTTCAGAGTTCAATGTCAAATTATAAGCATGGGAATCGGGAGATAGGAACGTTGTTGAAGTTGTTTGTAAAAGATCTTAATCCCTGAAACCCAAAATCAACAGGAGCCATCCAATCTAGTAGGATGCGTGGTGTTAGATCCGAACCCCGGAGAAGGTCATTTTGGGAAAACCGAAGTAAGGAGCACAGAGATTTCTCGAGTCACAAAATGTGGAGGTCCCAAAATGTTGATATTCATCTGGGTCATCCGATCCAGTGGGGAAGCGTGACACCTGATCCAAGAAATCGCAACTTCACGACTCAGAGGTTTGAGCATGGAGCACGACTTGAAGTCATGAAATGTGAAGTTGCAAAATGTGAAATCGTGAAGCACCTGGGAATTGGGCCCATGATCATGGACCGCGGTCATATGGAAGAAGGGACATGAAGAAAGGGAAAACAACTCTCAAGCAATGGGTGGCTGATATTGTTTAAGAAAATGACTGTGGCCGTCAAATTCAAAGTAGGTTCGGTCGTTGATTTGGATGGGCCATTTTGCAAGTTCAAATATCATGATGTTTGGAATCGAGTGGAGTAAATATTCCCGAAATGTGAAGTCCCAAAATTTCACTAAAGAAGCCCCAGGTCATTAACCGAGGTTACATGAGGTGATGGAGAGGAGCCACTCCAAAATACGAGGGCACCCATATTTTCACAGGGGAATATCTATGTGGTCTCAAGGTGTCGGGATTGACTTGAAGGAGCTGTGAACGTCTCCTAGAGCATTCATGGGTGTCAGGATCAATCCCAATACCAATGAAAGTAGTTAATGAAAATGGGGGAGGTTGTTGAAACCTCGTCTCACCCCATAAATGGAAAGCATGGAAGAAATAGCTCTAGAGGCAAACTGTCAGCTGAAATTTCCCCTATCAACTGATTCTCTTACAAAGCCCATATTGATCTGAGATCCCGTCTGACAAAAGAATGCAAGTGTAGACTAACAAAAAAAGATGCAAATGGAAAGTTTTGAATGTAATAACTAGGTCACATCTCTCATGGTGGAAACTATTTCGAGTATAAATACTTAGTTTTGATATTTTGTTATGGTCAATGGTTGAGCTAGGCTCCCGCATTGTAAAGTTTTTATGAAGCCTTAGGTTCTCTGGTGATGTGTTTCCATTTGTGACTTCTTGTTTAATGATAATCAACTTTCTTATCATCTCTTTTGCTTTTGATATTGAAGACTCGGGCATGGGTGATCCAATCGACTTATTGTGACTTTGTTGTAATGTATGTTTGATTGCAATATTCTTATGACATTTTTAGTTTCCTGAAGTTTTGGGTTCAAGAGGATCTTGTATTTTAATATTTTCCTCCTTAGGCTTCTAGAAGACTCGATATCCATAGAAAAACTCTACATTTCCTCACCATTTCTTCCCCCTACTCACTCTTTACTACAACTTATTGACTGAAGTTAAATCAATACCTAACTTTCTCATGCATTGCATGGTCCATATTTCTGAGTTAAAGCTATATTTTCTTGAGTCTGCACCCATTTGACCTCCTTTAATTTATTCATTATGACATACAAACTGATGCGTACTGGGCTTACCTTCGATTCAATATGGAGATGAATTCTAGTGCTAACATTTTTGGCGTCATTGCCAGGGATGAATTGAATATTTTCCCTAGGATTGAATGACAAAGCTTACTGGTTTTGAAGGTGCATCAGAACTCAGAAAATTGAAGATTCCAACTATGCACCTGGTGAACCCACTGTTATGACTCCATGGTTTCAATTGAGGATTCCAGAGGCATACACATGAGGTCTACTCCACAACTTCCTTTAGAAACACCTGAAGCTGACCCAGAGAAAATTATTAGAAAATGGTCGACCCATCAGGAAGGAACTTATGTTTCTCAACCAGGTATTTCTGATGATTTTCACTATCCTCCTATAGGAACTCCAGTAGATGTCTCTCATTTTCCTATTACACCATCTGTTGGATCTTCTAGAACTTTAAATTTTGGGATTTGTCCTTTTGATTTCCCCTCTCCCAGTTTCACTACTCCTCCTCCTATTACAGTTGTTTCTTTTACAGGGAGGGAAAACTATTTTCTCTCGAGCCCTGGGGCCTTTTCTCTAGATCCTTAGTTGTTTCCCTTTGTTCCCAGAAGCACACCTCTAATATCCCCTACCCAAACTCCATATCCACCTGCTTCTCCTCTTGTTAACACTCCAATGGCAGGAGAAAATCCCTGTATCGGGGTGTTTGAGAAATTATGTATCAGGGCAGGGAAAGGCGTGGATCAAGTGGCTGAACTTGGGTGAGCATTGCAATAACACCACTTATCACATGTCGATTAGGATGGAACCTTTAAAATATTCGTATAGTTATGATGCCACCACCTTTGTGGAATGAGCATTTGGGGACAGCTAGGTGCCCAAAGACAAAGATTGGATTTAGGAGAGTTGGGACATCTTGCGAACTCTCAAAGATAACCTGTAAATGGCACAAAATCAATAAAATATGTATGCCGACAAGCATAGAGTGGAGCGTAGTTTTGAGGTGGGAGACTTGGCATACCTCTTCTTGCATCCATATAGGCAATCATATTTGAAAATCAAGGGGGAAGAGAAATTGAAGCTGCAAACCTATGGTCCCTACAGGATTTCGAGGCGAGTTAGGGAGGTGGATTATGAGTTAAAGCTTCTAGAGGGGTGTAAGATACACAATGTCTTTCATGTTTCATGCCTCAAGAAGACAGTGGGAAAACATGTTGTCATCTCTATAGAGATACCACCATTGGATGAGGAGGGGCAATTGATTCTAATTTCGGAGGAGGTGTTGGATACTAGAGAGAAGAAATTAAGAAACAAGAGCATCAAAGAGTACCTGATCAAATGGAAAAATCTGCCTATCGAGGACGCTACTTGGGAAGGAGAGAAGATATTGCAACATCATGAATTAAAGTTGCTTGAGGACAAGCAATCTCAACTGGGGAGGACTGTAATGTCCTCGTTGGCCTAGGAAGCATAAGGACTGGTTTCGCTAGCCTAAATTGATTCCTGTAGGCGAAGTCAGAAAGTTACCCAGGGAACTCAATGTTTGCCTAGGAAATGACTTTATAAAGTGAAAAAGGGAAAAAGGGGGACATGGGTATTAGGCAAATGAAGTTACTTAAAAATTATAAAGTATGTAAGAATAATGTGACTTTAAAAAGAAAATTAAAAATAAAGTGAGTGGGAAATAACTCAATGGAGAAATAAAAGAGGGGAAAGAGGGGGGCGCCCCTCATTCTTTCTTTTGCTCATTTGTAAATTAGATTTTGGAGAGCTCTTGAGAAGAGATTTTAGGGTTTTGGAAACCCTTGTTCATCCACTATTTTTGGTGTTGCAACTATACACCCTAGCTAGTTGCAGGAAGGGATCATCTTCAGATTAAACCTAACTTAACCTTAACCAGCATAATACCTTAATAATCACTAACATCAATTGGATAATTAAAATTAAATCATTCCCAAGACCAACCTATTTAATACCAACATATAATACAATAATAATAATACTAATACTACCTCAATAAATTAACCCTAATTTAACCTAATTTAACCTATAATTAGCATAATAATTAATAATAATATTAACACCATCTAAATTATTAAATTAAACCACTTAATTTATTAATTAACAAACTCTCTATTAAAAACCTATTTAGACAAAGACCCAATTAGGCAAGACTGTGCAGTTATCCTCCGCAATTCCAAACCTCCAAAAAGCAACATTAACAAAGAAGAATGAATAGCAATTAATAACCTCTGAAATAACACAAACTTAGTTATTCTCAGAGAAGATAAGGGCGGCTCCATGGTTATCATGAATAAAGAAGATTACATCACTAAAATGAATGAACACCTATCCTGTGGTAGTTACATTAAGATCCCAAAGAACCCCATTAAAAAGATAATAAGAGAAGTAAAGAAAGCCATCAATAACTCCAACTTAGACGAAAAGACGAAAAAGAGATTGCTTCCCACCAATGAGATCACCCCGAGAATATATGGCCTACCGAAAATGCACAAGGAAGGAATCCCTCTTAGACCGATAGTCAATACGATAGGATCACCCACCTATGAGCTTGCCAAATATGTCACTAAAATTCTAGGCCCCTTAGTAGGTCACACCGACTCCTTCATAAAAGACTCAAACGACTTCATTAATACTATTAAAAATGAGAAAATGAAACCAAGTGACACCCTCATAAGCTTTGATGTTGTCTGTCTATTCACTAAGACCCCTCTTAATGATGCCATCCTACTTGTCAAAGAGGTAGTTGATCCAGTAACAGCGAAACTAGCTGAAGTATGTCTTCGCTCCTCATTTTTTAGCTATCAAGGTGAATTCTATGAACAAACTAGTGGTGTAGCCATGGGCTCTCCGCTTTCCCCCATCGTTGCCAACCTCTACATGGAAAGATTTGAGAAGAAAGCCATAGATTCCTATCCCCTAAAACCATTAAGATGGAAATGTTACGTTGATGATACTAATGTACTTTGGCCCCATGGGGAAGAAGAGCTAATTAAGTTCTTCCATCACATCAACAATATATCCAAAGACATTAAATTCACAATGGAACATGAAGAAAATGGTACCATTCCTTTTCTAGACATACTAATCAACAGAAAAGAAGACGGAAAACTAAGACATTCAGTTTACAGAAAAAAGACCCACATCGAAAACTACCTTCACGCCAGTTCCCATCATCACCCCAACCAAAAATTAGGAATTCTTAACACCTTATCCGTAAGAGCCATAGGGATTTCAGATAAACAACACCTAGAACAAGAGAAAAATCACCTTCACAAAGTCTTCAAAAACATAGGTTACAAAGAAAAAAAGATTGAGAATGCAATAAAGAAAGCCCTAGTAAAAGAAAAAGAAAATAACAAACCTCAACAGAGAAACAACCAAACCCTAAGCCTCACCGCCTACCTCCCTTACATCTAATGAGTCACTGATAAAATCACAAAAATCCTAAAAAAGAAGGAGATTAAGACCTCATTCAGACCACTTAATACCATCAAACAGAAAATGAGATACATTAAGGACAAGCTTGACCAACATAATTCCAAAGGAGTATACATAATAGAATGTTCCTGTGGCAAATGATACATTGGAGAAACAGGCCGCTCTTTTAACACCAGGATTAAAGAGCACAGTGATGACATAAAAAATGAACGAACTCGCACCTCAGCACTAGCCGAACACTCTCTCACAACTAAGCATTATATACGCCTAGAAGACATCAAAATCTTAGCTAAAGAAGACCATCTCCTTAAAAGACGAATTAGAGAAGTAATCGAAATCATCAAAAACCCCGATAACCTAAATAGAGACAGTGGCCTAGAGATTAGTGAAAGTTGGATCTTGCTCATTCGGAAAAGAAAACATTACTAACCTTTTTCTCATGACTCTAGAACTTACACCCTTACCTTTTCCGAACCTTAACATAACTTGATTATTAAAACCAACCTTATTAAAACCAATTTATACCAACATACCTTATTAAAATCCTTATAACACACCTTGTTAATAATATTATTATTACTTTTTTCAAATTAAACCTAACTTAACCTTAACCAGCATAATACCTTAATAATCACTAACATCAATTGGATAATTAAAATTAAATCATTCCCAAGACCAACCTATTTAATACCAACATATAATACAATCATAATAATACTAATACTACCTCAATAATTTAACCCTAATTTAACCTATAATTAGCATAATAATTAATAATAATATTAACACCATCTAAATTATTAAATTAAACCACTTAATTTATTAATTAACAAACTCTCTATTAAAAACCTATTTTAAAAAAAAATATTCTCAAACCTAGGGTTTCACTTAGCCGACTTTAGTCTTCCCACACTCCTCATCATTATTTATTAGGGTTCCTCTCTTATTTTTCCTCAGGCTTTTTTGTCCTGAAGATGGATCCTGTTGTGGATCCGAAACGTTGACAAGCTTTCAAAAACACTGTGGTTCTTCCGGCAATTTCTAAACAATTCTCTCACCAAAGAAATCTAAATGATAAGATTCATGTACACACAACAGATTGAGGCTTCATCTTAAGAAGGAATGCAAGTTATTTTGGAATATTGGCAGCATAACATTCTAGGTAGTTTATCTATGTGTGGAGGGGTGACTTCCTCCTACTTTTTGTTGAGCTGAAGATAGACTGAATGATTCCTCTTATCGCTGGGAGATTTCTTACATGTGTGGGGCATACATATCATTTTAGGGGCACATATCTCATTGCATAAATTAGAAATACATGTACTGGTGTTATGAGGAAAATCTCTCTATGGATAGGGTAAACCACAACAGATTGAAATGACTACAGAAATCAACTCTATCCCAACAACATGCTATATAAACCAATATGAAAGTGAGATAAGAAAGAGGTCTACCTCATCCAAACATTCGATGAATTCCATCGTTGAGCACTTTGACCCAAAGCTACATACCTACAAATAGTTCTCAACAACCAAACAAAGAAAGCATATGGTGATAATATAAAAGGTTAGCACATTAGATAGCATAATCCATTAATATACATAACAAATACTCCCATGGATAATAACTCAAATATTTTCAAGATATCAATTGGACAGGAAAGGAGTATTTCTATTAATAAATGATCAGTAGAAGTGAAAATATTACAGACTTTTGTGTTGGCATGGTTCAGAACCAAGAAACTAAGTTCCTTCCAGCAGTTCCTCCACCACTTTAATCCTCCACCAAAGGCAAGCTCATAAAAGAGAAGCAATGAGGTTCTCAATCAATAAGGGAAGATCTTGGGGGTTGAACACTGTGTTCAGACTTTTAAAGGAAAAAGGGATGTAGACTCAATATGAAGTAAATAATTTCTCCATAGTAAATTTTCTCTCAAAGTTGAAATCTTTCTCCTCTTTTCCATAGCTTGGATGTGGCCCATTTATAGCCTTCAAATGGAACTGAAGGGCCGATTCAGAATGTTTCCAGTATATGGAAGTCCAAGGATCAAAGATCTCCTATCGTGACATAGAAACCCGACATTTAATTTTCATTTTTTGGCACAAATCCCGATGTACGTGGGTTGTAGTGGAGTGGCCTGCATATACACATGTTGTATAGTAGGCAAGATGTATATATGTGGATTTTTTTTTATTTTTGACTTTGGACTTTACAAACAAGAATGATAAGTCTACATGGGGAAATAGAAAAAGGCCTTTTGTGTAAGATTTCATAGGGTGAGGCAAATCTTTCTATAACAACTGTGGTCATATCTCTTGTTCTGGGCGTGATCTATATAGGTTGGGTGCATATCTCCTTGAAAAAGGTGGAAATACAAGAGTGGGGATTGTGTCTCCTTATTCTAGGCACAATATATTGATGTTGGATGCATACCTTGGTAACATGAAGCATTACATTGCCCAGGCCTGAGTTATCAACACAGGGGAAATCTATTTATACATGAGGATCGATATTCCTCCATTGCTGGCCGAGTTGAACAAGATGAATGCATTTTATTTGTTGTTGTCATCATTTTTTTGTTCTGGTGAGATGAAATGTTGGGTCAATGTCAAATAGAGGAGCTATATCTCAAGCATAGGGCACATTTTTATGAGAATACTGTGTATTAATTTCTAGTGGTTAAAGTAACTATAAGAAGGCATCATATCGTCTAATACTCAAGTCATATTTTTCTTTTATAATTGTTGCTCCATGTAGTATTGCTACCTCTGAATCTAATTGAAATAAACTATGTTATATGCTATATGTTTATGTTCATCCTTGCTGACATATCTATAAAATTACACACTCTTTCAAAGGATTCAAACTATTTATAAAATCTTATATCAACAAACACATACAAACACTCCAGAAGAAAACTCTTTGATGAAATGTCAACAGAACAAACTAAGTAAAATCCAATTTTTTTTTTGAGTGGGAATCTTACACATATGTATCATAATATCTTGCTGATATTTTTTATCCCTACGTGGAAACACCTTGTAATGTAAAGGTCATTCTTGTTGATTTTTCATAAGCATTAGGTTAAGCATGAAGTTCATTCCATTTCATCATTTAACCATAATCATAAATGTTGCAGCAACCAAGATCACAAGAAGAAGCACCATGCACAAGAACACAAAATGTATCCTGGGAAACCCTTCTGAACAAGGGAAGAAAACCCAGCCAAATCCTTTGTTATAATATTCAAGAGAAATACCTTTACCAACAAGAAATACCTAGAACACAAGAGGGTGCACAAAACCCTAGAAATCTAGAGCCCAAGAGAGGTGTGCACCTTTTGCCAAAGAAGTGTACTTGCTGAAATTTGCAAACTTACAAGAAAGATATATTTCTACAATGGGACATTTCCCTTTACTTATATTAGACTTGTCCTATCAACTGAAGTGTCTATTGGCACAATAGGGACGACCTCTCTAAGACATAATATTTATTATTATTATTATTATAATTAATATTAATATTAATATTAATATTAATTATCAATTATCTTTTACATTTATTATTAGACATATTAAGGTGGGGCCGACCTGTACCCTTTACATAATGATTAGGGTTACAGGTAGGTCTGAATCTTGAAAAATATATAGCAACGGATCTGATACACCCACTAGTGCTCATCCACTAGGGGCACATCCATAGGGATGTGATAGCTCTGATTCACTGCATTACACAGAAGAACTGAATCTTCACACATTCACTTGTGCTTGTCCACAAGCACGTCCACTCTATAGATTTACTTTCCCACTGCCACCGACAGGAGAATCATCTAGAGTTTTCTCGTCAACTCTACTACTAAAAGGATACTATCACATCATCTTCATTTTTGTTCACATGTCGATGTTCCCAACACCTTTGGGATTTCACACATTCACCTTGTGCTCACCACAAGCATGTCCTAACTCAATAGATCATTTTTCCACCAGATAATCATCTAAAGTTATTCTTACTCTCTAAATGGAGGAGGTCATCTCTATGTTCCTAGCTCTGTCTTAGGTAGGAACCACATACCCTTCTTAGGGGCTTTCTCTCAGGTTTGTAAGCTGAGAGAAAGACTCACATAGCTGCTATGTTCCACATCTCACAGGTTTGTAAGATGGAGGATGTCTCCCATAGCTGCATTCATCAACACTCCCTCTCAGTTAGGGAGGCATTCTTCATCAAGCCAAGTCTCATACAAATGTACTCTGTATTTTGTTTTTGGCTAGAGTGATCAACACTCCCTCTTAACTCAGAAGGCATTCTTCACCAAGTTTGTTTGGTGTAAATGTTTGCAATCTGCTCAAGTGTAGAAAGGTACTGTAAGTATACAATTTTCTTCTTCATCTTATCTCTAAAATAAGGATATTTCATCTCTTCATATTTCGATCCATCAGGAAACACTGGGTTCTCAAGGAGATTTATCATCATAGGATCCATCTCATGGTCAAGTAAATTTGTTAGAAACTTGTGACACCACATTTCTTTTCACACTTGATGATTATATACTCTACCTCTATGATACTCAAGGTTATAGAGTTTTGTTTTCCTGCTACATTAGGAAACCATGGAAAACTTCATGATAGAACATCAGTCAAATTTGATTTTCCGGTTCACTATACTTTCTACTCAATCTGAATCGACATATCCTGCAAAATCAAGTTTATACTGAAGGCATATCTTAGGCCATATCCAATTGTTCCTTGTATATATCTCAATATATGTTTTGTTGTTGTCTAGTGAGTCTGTCTCAGTTGGCTCATAAAATGACTAGGCACATTCATTACATGGCATGAATCGAGTCCGGTGTTGACCAGATACATTAATGATCTAATCAACTGTGGATCAATCTCATCTAAATTATCATCAATCTTCTTATTTAAATCCATCACGGTGGATTTTTCATTCTGTCATACTTAACTTCTTTAATATTTTCATTGAATATTTTCCTTAACACGAGAAAATCTTATCGGTCATCTATCATACTTCTTGTCCCAATAAGTAGTTCATCATACTCAACACTTTTTGAAATAATTCATCAGGATTAGGATCTCGTCATCAACACTGTAGTGATATAGGTTTGGATCAACAACACTTTTGTTGAAATCCAAACTTATCAAGAATCTATCTCTCTGATATAGTTTCCAACTCATGGATGGAAGTACGGATGGAATTGTATCAGTTTTACTAGAACAAGTGTCTCATCATAGACAACTCCCTTTATTTGTAAGAAATCTATGGTTATAGATTTCATTTTGTATTTCTCAACCGTTCCATTAGCTGCATGCTGGATCTTATAGATCTACTTGGAAGTTATCACAAACTTCCCTTCTGGTCCCTAAATAATATCTTATACATCATTATTTAAGATATAATGGTATTCTTCTATTATGGCATCATGCCATACCGGTTCTCTCATTGCTTCTTTAAGAAGAGAAGTCTCAGTATCAATGAAGTGGCTCATGACTGAAGGACAGTTTGAGAAGCTCTTTTTATTTCTTGGAATGTGTCTTGAGAAGCTTGTATGTTTATTTGCTTCTTGTAGAGTGGGTCTAGAAAGGCCTTTTAGACATTATTGCAATATCTCTGAATATGTATCGGCTGAAATAACTGGATCAACATGAGTAAGGTATGTCTCCCTCTGAACTGCTGAAGGGGGAGAAAGTATTTGTTTCACTGTCAATCTTTATTTGAGATTTTCTGAATCTTGAAGTCGTTCCTTATTTTCAACGATAACATTTTTTCTTGTTCTTGTAAAATGAACAATTTGAATATGCTTTGGACTCCCATACCAGGGATAGTGGTCCAATTCTTGAGAGATATTTTACTATAAGGAGTAATATCCTTCTTTTATTTTGAAAAAATGCAATCAACTATAAAATTATAGAACAAAAGGATTTTACCTAGTTTGTAGCAACGTTTCTCTAAAGAAATTACTTCTCGTCTCTCTTCTCTTCGCTTACTTGAGGTGGATCTGGATCAATATTAGCAATGGTAGCATATTGTTTTCCCTTCTTTCTGGTTGGAAAATTTCTAGCAATGTGTCCATACTTGTCACATTTGAAACACTGAACTTTTGAAATATCTCTTCTTTGATATCCTGGAGTGGATGAAGAATTTTTTTCTTTAAATGTTTGCCTGAAGTTTCTTTTGAATTTTCCTCCCTTCCTAGTATGAAGTGCAAGAGCATGGTTTTCTTCTGGGAATATTCCACTCCTCTATTTCTAAGTCTAAGTTCTTCTTGAGTGGAATCTGTCCATAGACGCTCAAAGGTTGGTAGAGATTCTCTTCCACTGATACTCTGAATGAAAGGCTACCATGATTTTGTAAGATTCTATAGAGTGGTTAAGACAAGTTCTCTATCAGACATGATTTCTCCAATGGTCTCTAGCTATTCTTTAATCTCTGATAACTTCATGAAGAAGAGTGAAACCATGTCATCTTTCGTCATCTTGGTACTTTGAAGTTGACTCTTCAAGGTAAGAGCTCCGAGAGTATTGTCACTTTCAAACATTCCTTTCAATGCGTTATACATATCATATACAATCTTCAGATTGGAAATCAGGGGCAAGAGGTGATCTCTTACTGAGTAGATGATTATTTTTCTTTCTCTGACATCATCTTCTTTTCTTATTTTCTTTTGTAAGTCAGTGGTTGTTTCTGGTAGAGTTTTAGTTTTTTCATCCAAGAGATATTCTTCTTTAAGAGTGACTAGAAGCTTTGATCTCTAGGGGCTAAAGTTGCTTGCTCCATCAAGCCTATCTTCCACTGAAGTTGTGTTCTTCATTTTTCTTGAATCCTTGTAGGTTGGATTACATTGGACTTATGAATGCCAACAATAAATTTGATAGTATCACATAGATTCTTGTTGATTTAGGAAATATGTCTTTTTAGAAAACCAGAATTAATATTGTGCAGGAAATTTTGTTACCCTAGAAACCCTAGGACCAAAAATCAAAATTTCTCGAAATTTCGTTTTGAGAGATTTTGAAGATGCTTTGGAAGAGGTCGTACTCTTCTATGCTAAAAGTAACCCTAGAATCCAAGTTTTAAGGGGATGAAACACCCAGAAAGAGAGGGCCATGTGAATTCTCTGGAAACCCTAGGAGGGCCATATGGTTCTGCAAAAGAGGAGGGATGACTGATAAAGGATGAGACTTGGTAGATGCTTGTGAAATGGGTTCTTTCAAGACCTATGCTATGATTCCATGTTGATTTTTCATAAGCATTATGTTAAGCATTAAGTTCATTCCATTTAATCATTTAACCATAATCATAAATGTTGTAGAAACCAAGATCACATGAAGAAGCACCATGCACAAGAACACAAATTGTATCCTGGGAAACCCTTCTCAACAAGGGAAGAAAACCCAGCCAAATCCTTTTCTATAATATTCAAGAAAAATACCTTTACCAACAAGAAATACCTAGCACACAAGAGGGTGCACAAAACCCTATAACTCTAGTTCCCAAGAGAGGTGCACACCTTTTTCCAAAGAAGTGTACTGGCTGAAATTTGCAAACTCACAAGAAAGATATATTTCTACAATGGGAGATTTCCCTTTACTTATATTAGACTTGTCCTATCAACTGAAGTGTCTATTGGCACAACAGGGCCAACCTCTCTAATAAATAATATATTTATTATTAT
>SNQJ01S0009624.1:156970-177867 GCA_010110895.2 Picea sitchensis | reverse complement strand
AGTTCCATAGAGGAGTCTGGAATATATGGGGCCGATCCCACTTGGGAATTTTTTGTGGATGCGGTAAATGAACATTATTACCTTGTTGGCAACTATGAGGACCAGTACATGAGATGGACCACACTGCGGAAAGATAGGGGCCAAGCCATTTCAAATTTCACCAATACCTTCCATACCTTGTGCACCAAGATGGGTATCAAAGACTCTGAACAAAATTTGGTTTTGAAACACCATGGGGCTCTACACAGATACATCCAAATTGAAATGGATTTTCTGGACATCTTATCACTGAGTGTTGCTTATCGATATGTTGTTAAAATCGAGTAGAAATTTAAGCACCAGAACAAACGGGAGTTTAGGTCTACAAATTTGCAACAACCAAAGTATGAAAAATCTGGCCCTAACAAACAACTTACTAAAAACCAGTCCAAGACACAGGAAAAGAAGGGTCACGGGAAGGCAGAGAAGGACACTAGAAAATGGTGTGATTTCCACAAAATCCCCTGGCACAACATCGGTGAATGTTGCTCAAAATAGTCATTGGTGGCTGAGATCAAAGACAAGGAGATGAACCCTGATTCAGAATTTGATTTTGAAAATACTGGTAAATGAAAGATCATTAACATAGACCCCTCTGTTATTGTCACGATCGCAACAATTCAACCAGAAGAACCAACAAATCCTGAAGAGGGGGAATGCATTTTTCATTCACATATGTGGGTGAAGGGGACCCGACTACATTTTATCATTGATAGAAAAAGCTAGAAGAACCTCATCTCAGCAGAGGTCATCAAACAGTTGGGATTGTCGACAACACCACACCCGCAACCATACAACATTGGGTGGCTTCACCAAGGACAAGATCTATGTGTCAGCCAACAATGTCGACTGTCATATGGCATCCAACCCTTCAAGGATGAGATATTATGTGATGTTTTCCCATTGGATGTTTGTGATGTTCTCTTGGGCCAACCATATATGTGGAAGCACCATGTTGTTTATGAGTCTCGACCCCACAGTGTCATTGTTTCTCTAGGGGGTCATTTCTACAGAGTACCAGAGGTAGTTCTAACTACTGTTCCACCTAAAAGGTGTCACAAGGTAGTATCTCATACTGCAAAATTTAACTTCTTCACAATATGTTCAAAAGGGGAACAAAAGTACACTGGAACCACTACAGCCTTGCCCCAAGCACCTTTTATCCAACAAAAGCAGGTCGACAAGGTTGCAGCAAAGCACAAAGATTCCTTCTGCACATTGTCCTCTCATATATCCCAACTTGTTGAACAGACTTAGCCTCAACAGGTTCGTGATAGACTTCCACAAACTGAGCAGCATGGCATCTCCAGGAAGGCACAGAGCTCACCAAGATGCAGATTCAACAAATGATTTTCCCTCTCCCCCAGGAACTCAACACAATGGAGACCATTTCTTCCTAAGGAGGGAGGATTGATCCAGGTGGATATTGGTGGCCACCCACCTTTTCCGACTGGCCCAAAACAATTTTCTGTCAATTTTGGCAATTTACTATTTTTAGCAGTTTTTAGTTTCCAGGGCCAATTTGAGGACCCAAATGAAGGTTTTTAGAGATAGAAGTTCTCAATGATATCCTACAGCATGATTGAGGCCCAAAAAGGAATCTCCTTTACAATACTTTTCCAACGGGATATCATATTCCTAAAACGGAGATCGTATGCAAAAGTTACAACCCCGGGAAGTTAATGCACTAACTTACCCAAATGGGGCCCACATGACTTTTGGCGCTTCATCTTCTAGGGTTAGGTTTTTGGATTTCTAGAGTTTTTGGCATTCCTGTTTATTGTAAAAAGGCCTTCAAAGCCTAATTGTAATCATCTTCCATCGAATGCGAGTAGCCATCACATCTCTTCTCAGAGATAAGCTACCACCATTCTAGCGAGTCTTTCACTCTGTATTTTACAGTATCTGTACATTTATTTCATTAATAGAAATCGTGTAATTGTATATATGTGTTTATGGTTTCATCTCTGATACATTTATGTTATATTATTGAATATCTGCGATATCTCTGTGCATTTCTTTATTATATCTCCACTCTCATTTCGTGTCAAAAATAATTCGGATCAAGGAACCACATACCCTTCTTAGGGACTTTCTCTCAAGTTTGTAAGCTGAGAGAAAGACTCACATAGCTGCTATGTTCCACATATCACAGGTTTGTAAGTTGGAGGATGTCTCCCATAGCTGCATTCATCAACAATTCCTAAGTCTGCTTGGTAGGGTGTGTGGTAGTTGAAAAAAAAATATAGCTACATGTTTTGTTCCCTCTAACTATTCCTTGATGAAATATTGTTTGAAAAATTTTCTACTATAAGTCCTCATTGGAAGGCATAAAGAATGTAAAATTTACTTGGATACATCTTGTATCTAGACTATTTTCCTAGAGAACTGAAGAGCATTTTGGCTAGGTACCTAGGTGTCTCAATAGATGGAAATATGTCCATAGGATGACCATTTGTTCAATCTTTGCAGTTAGGTTGATGTTAGGACTTGGAGTACAATAGGTTTCCAGTCAATTTGTGTGGTACCAGTGGTATGGTTGGTTCCCAAATGATATATTGTTTGAGATAATAGTGCTACAAGTGAATGGAGGAATAGGGACACATTTTGGTTCTTATATAGAAGCGAGTTTCTTGGGTGAATAACCATTGGTTGGCTATCATGGGAGTTAAAATTGTTCTTGCTAAGAGAAGTCGAGGGTTGATTACAAACTAAATTTTGGAGTGGAATGGTGAGATTGCAGTAGGAAGGACATTGATGTTTTCTTCAATACAATAGAGATTTCTCTTTGGATATTAGTCCAACGATAGTTGGTGATATTTCTTGTAGTATTCATGTGGCTATAGATGTAGATCAAAATATGGAGGACAAACAAGGTAAATTTTTCAAGTAGTGTTAAATAAAAGTAGACTTGACCATATGGTAATTTGAATCACACCTTGTAGTAAGTCTATGGTGTCATGTTTTGATATTACTTATTGGTCTATGAAAACATTTGAGCTTGTATATTGCCTAGAGTTGGTACTTAAGATAAGTATTGTAGTGGTACGTAGGCGTTGTTTTCAAAGGTTGTACTTGGTGTCGCCATGAGATTGAGTATGTTAATTTATGTACCTATATCTATGTATGTAACATGTAATGGGAATATTGTTGTAAGACCTGGATAAACATGCATACCCCTTTCCCATGTGTCCCTGATGATTTGAATAACTTGTTTGGTATAGAGTAGAAACCTCTATTATAGAGTCTGTAAACACTTAGAGGAGTGGGCCATGTTTTTGGTTGGATTCTTTATGAATGGACCATGTTGGTTGTAGACTATGGGAGGTTCCTAAAAACTAGAATTTTTATGTATATTCAGGGGGAGTTCATCAAGAGGTTAAATGAACCATGTACCTAAAGGACATCCTATTAGATAAATGGTTGCAACATTTAGATACCTATGCATTCTGACGGATGGGTGTTCCTTTATATGGAATTTGATAGTTTGGTGATGTTTGCATGATCGAGGTATGAGATGTAAGTGCTAATATGGACCATATATAGATTTTTTTGATCAAGAGTTTATTTAGTTCAACATGGAGCATTTGGTTGCAGAGGACTAGATGATGATGAATACTTGACCTAACAAATATTAAGACAAGTAGTCATTAAGGGGGAGTGTTGGGATTATTGACTCCTACTTGTCTTATGTCTGATCATATTTGTGATTATTATTATTATTGGTCATTACTGGTTAGATTTCATCTCTATGTAAGGAGTATGTTTATATATTTTAGTAGGTTGTTAGATCTAGTTCGATTTGAGATATTCTCTCCGACTAGTTAGCTAGTTATTGGCATGATTGATATTATGTTGTTAGCATATTGATGTGTGTAGGTTACACCCAAGAACAAGCCATTTGGAAGCATAGAGTTTAGTGTTTCACTTAGTCTTTCCTCAAGAAAAAAGACACAGTGTCCATTCTGATGATTGAAATATTTGTACAAGACCAAGAATAGAGGCAATAAGTTATTTCCAAGAAGGATTTGCGTTGGTGAAGTGAGTGGGATAAAAGTCCCTCATTTACACATCACATCAATGATAGGATCATTGGATGGATTTTACTATTTCAAGAATTTGATCTAACAATACTTGACAAGCTTGAAAAAAAAATGATGTTGTGTAGTTTTTGTTAAGTCTAATCAATACTACAAATGATGAAGTAGTAGATGACAACTTTCATAAATCAAATCATAAATCAATTCACAGCCAAGATTTATGAAAGTCAATTCATAAATCAAATCATATTAAAGGAGATGAATCAAACCAAATAAAGTCAAGGTAAAGTAAAGAAAAGGAGACAAATAACATGAAAGTCAATTCATATTAAAAGAGATGAGTGAAGTCAAGGTAAAGTAAAGGAGTGAGAATATTTATGTCGAGAAGACTAATCAATACAAATCTACAAATCATCTGTCAGATCCATAGATTTCCGCGTGAAGAAGTGAGAATATATCTATCAAAGACCAACCAAACATATCATCCATAGTTTTTTCTATCTGTTTGGTAGACTTCCCGTATTTTTCCATCTTACTCAATGCAACTGTAACTATCTATTTATTATTTACTACACCAATGTTCTTCCTAATGATCTGGGGTCCACCACGTTTTGCATCTTTGAAAGAGATAGTGTTGGCATCTTTACTCAAAATCAAAATCTAACTCACACCATGTCGGTGCCCATCACCAAAAATAAAAGTGTGTAACTCATCAAGGTGGTCAATCTCATCATCCAGCATGTTGACATAATCATTTTTACAATTCCTCCCTGATATACCTTGTATGATGTGATTAAGTTACAATACCTATACCTATGATGCCTAGTATTCTTCATGCATATATATACAATATTAGTGGGTCTAATGGTTTAGAACATATGTTTCCTTCTTGGAGATCACAGGTTCAAATCTCAAACAAGGAGGTCTCATACACCAATTTGGTATCTGTGACCTTAAAAATAGATTATTATTATTATATAGCCAATTGTATTCTTCATGCATACATATATCGAATTATTTTTCATTAGAGTCTAGACCAAAGTGTAGATATTATGCAACATCTCTCTCTCCCTTTTAAAAGGGATAACCCAAGATCATGTATATGGATTCTCTCTCTCTTAACCATGAGTTGGCCAACTCTCCTTCTCTTCATAGCTTCTACAACTCTTTTGGCCTTCCCTCATTACTACCTTCATCACTAATTTCCTTTTGTACCTACTGACTTCTCTTCCACACTACTTTCATCTAGTTCTTCCATCATTGATTTGGAGTGGAAAACCTCCTTAGAACCCATTCATCCCCCTCACTAGTTTCTAATTCCCCCTCCCCCATTCTACTATTTTCCTACAACTCACCAACACTGTTCCAACTAGCCCCCATGGAATAGTGAAATTTCTCAACCATGTCTACAGGGGTAAATGGAAAAATTATCTCTTCTACCAAAAATATCGTTACCTAGAGAGGGATTTCCCACACTAGTCTACTTGGAACTCCTTTCTTAAGCACTTCTATTATGGAAAAAGCTTGACATTTTTGTAGTAAAATTTTATAATATACCCTTCTATGGTATTTTCAACCCAAAAACCCACAACATGAGTAATCGGACGATCTATTCACTATAACATAATTATATTTGAAATGGTCTAATAAATGTTCTTTCTCTATAAATATTTGTATTGTGGAGGTTCCTCAAGTCTCTTCAACCACTTGTATACACTTACAAAGAATTCATATCAAAACACCAAATACTAGTCTTTAGATGGGCCATCATACAACACATATTTTGGACACATATAAGGGTCCCATTCACACAACTCAACCTCTTTTGTGACAAGTATTCAAATATTTTCTCCCACCAATTTTGTATCATGTACTTATAAATCCTACCACTCATCCTATAGTTATCTCCCTTCAAAACATAACCATTTATTAGTGTTAGATGGAAACCAAGTTTCTCATGCATTACCAACAAAGTCTCAGTTGTAGTATAGTAGCACTAGCATATTCAATGTTCCCAAAGAGAACAAGGTATCACTCAAGGTGCAATCAACAGTGTTAAAGGTATAGGTAGATATAGTAGGAATTCTTCAAAATCATTAACAATAGTTTATTACCATACATGCATTATAACTATGCAGTGATGGAACATCAAGCATTATTGGTTCATCACACATCTTATGGGTTCAGTCAGTCGAGAGGTCGACCTACATTTGGAAACAATTGGTCGGGCGATCAACCAACACACCACACCATTCGATCGAGTAGTATATGTTCTTGTCGGTTGGACAATCGACCAACAGTCGAAGATAGTCGGGCAGTGGATGGACCAGCTTTGTAATTGCCTACAATTTGGATGGATAGTCAGTCGGGTTGAGTCCCATTGAGTCGACTTGACATAGTGGAATTTGTGGAATCAACTCTAACCACCAATGGTTGTATGTGGACACCATATTCCATATTCTATGGGAGTCAACTAGATATTGAGTCTATATAAGAAGACCCCTTGTGTCATTATCATATGGTGAATGTGAAGTGATTTCAGATTGAACAATAGATCATGCAGATCAAGATGTGAAATATGCACTGTGATGTTCTCATCACAATTCTCTGTGCTTAAGTGTTGTAACAGTGTCTTTAGATGCCACCTCTGTTCTTCAAAATTGTTTATCCCTCTTTGGTTTTCTGTAGTACTGTTTTCTTTGTTTCATATTGTTTTCCATTTTATTCCCCAACATGGTATCAGAGATGATGGTTTGAAAACCTTGACTTGTTATTTGCAAACCTTGTTGAGTTAGGCTTGTTGTGTGATTAACTTTGGGTCAGTGGTTTGTTTATTGGAACTTATTGAAAGAAAACTAGTATGTCTAGATATCGAAGATGGCTTCAAAGATTGATCATATTGTTCTGAAAGAATTAAATTATGTAGTATGAGCTCCATATATGGAAACTCTATTTAAAAGTAAGGCACTGTGGAAATATACCAAGGTTGTGATCCCAGATCCAACAAATGCTTCTAAGAATTTTTTCATTAATGGAAAGAAGGATGAGGCTATAGGGGTCATCCTGACCTACATCTCATGAGAAATCCACTTTCATTTCAATGGACTTGACTCTCCACGTATGGTATGGAAGAAGTTGAATACCTTTTTCAACCGAGTCAATGAAATCCACATCATGCAGTTGGAGAAAGAGTTGATCACTCTTGATCCTCCTTCTTTTGAAAGAACATAGGACTATTTAGCGTGTGTTAAAGAACTCCAGTTGAATTTGAGATAATGTGGAGAAAAATACAAGAATAAGGATGGACAACTCGTTGAGATGGTCATGATAAATATGAGAACACCATTTGATGTGTTCGTATCAAGCTTCCGCACCAATTGGAACACACACAAGCAAGATGGTAAGGACTACTCCTTTGAAGGTTTTTGTGAAATTTTGATCATTTATTAACATAGAATGCTTGAAGAAGGACAACTTGGTGGTAAGCACCAGGCCCACTTGCTCAAGGGTAAGGGAAAGATGAGTTCTAAGAAGAGAGTGCAGATTGATACTTCTACACAAAAACCTACATATACTAATCAGGGACCCCAAAGGCAACCACAACAAAATCAAAAGAAGAAGACATGTCGGTACTATGGAAACACTAGACATTTTGAGAAGAAATGCTTCAATAAGCGAGGAAATTTAGAGGAGAAGGTTAAGAGTCTTGAAGGAGACTTGTCGATTGTTCATCGACTCGTTGATAAGTTCACCTTCCCAGTTAGAACTTCTCGTTCCTTGATGTCTCATACTGTGAAAAATGAATGGGTTGTCGGCTTTGGGTGCACTCATAATATGACAAAAGATGCCACTTTATTCACGACACTAAATAAATCATAAGAAAGTAGAATCTATGTTATTGATGATTTTTCTTTTGATGTTGTTGGTCATGGTGATGTAGCTTGTTGACATAGTAAAATTGTCAATGTCTATCATGTACCAAATCTCGGTGTCAATCTACTATCTGTTGCTTAGTTGACTTAGACCAGTAATATTATGGAATTCTAGCCAAATCCGTTCTGTGTTAGGGATTTGAAGAAAGGGAATTCGATTGTCATTGATGGGATTTTGGACCTGACAGAAAAATTATACAAATTATGTGACTTGAATCGACCTGAATTTGAACTGACTGCACTTATTGTTATCACTGAAATTTCGTCCGCAAATGGTTACAAGAATCCAGCATCTTCAAATAGCTATGAGTCCACCCATGGACCAAAATTACCAAAAACGCATTTCCAAAAGGTCCAAAACTATACAACCAGTTATAAAATCAAGATGCACTATGACTACACAGGGCGCATGTGCACATGCACCATCCAAAAATGCAAGAAAAGAACACATGTGCACGATGTGCAACTGTGGACGCTAAAATATGCACACAACTGAGAACGATGCATTTATGAGGTTGGTCAGCCTCCAACCCACTTCTGGTTCAGCTTCCAAGTTGATTTGACATCCAAATCTCGACTGGATTTGGCTGGGTGGCTGGTCAAAGACCTAAAGGTGCCCTAAACAATGCCTTTTCACACTAAAAGTTGGTTTCACAATACCTCAAAGTGGTGCTATAAAACAAGGCCATGGGTGCACTACATTTTCAAGGAATTCATTTGCAAGGTTATGCTGCTGCTATTCTCTTGGGGAAACCTCTTTTCTCATCAAGAGCATACTATCACCATTCCATTTGGGAAATCCACCTCACCTTTTGAGTGGATTATCTTGGGATTATTTCACCATTTCTTTCAAGTTTTCAAAGTTGTAAGAAGAGATTAATATTGGGGGTTCAAGAGCCCTCCCTTGGGGGAAGAAGGGACCCAAAGTCCCCTTTCTTCTCGGTGTTTTATTTTCACTAATACAATCCTTTCCATTGGTGACATGAGTCTTGTTTTCTTCTTGTTCTTATGCCCTTATGCTCAATAGTTTAGTTTTTCTTTTCTTTTCTAGTTTAATTCTTAGCTTAGTCTTTTATGTTTATTTTTCTAATCCTTTCCTTCACTTCTGTCTTGCTTAGCTAACCCAACTAAGCTTGTAAGCACCTCTGTTTTGCTCATTTAGGTGACAAAAGAGGCACAACATATTGGCGACTCCACTGGGGAGTGTATCAATTTCCCACCCCATTTGGGTTATTCTAGCTCTTCTTTCAGTTTATTTAACCTGCAGGTACCATAACCGACCCAAGTCGACCTGCAAAACATCCAATTCAAATATGAGTTGAGAGAATTCCATCCAAAATTTTCTTCACAGCCATGTGACAGTTGTGTGTGGGTTTATTGGCCCACAGTCGTGCATCGTGCACCAAAATCACTATATTACTCAGCGCCTTCTGTGCACCTGTACCCAAAAGTCTTTTTCAGTTCATGCATTGGCTCTCAGTGCACCTCTATCTACTCTGAGACCTATGCACCTGTGCAGAAAAATACACATTGTAAGTCTTTTTGTGATTTGTGGAAGGCCCCTAGCCTTCTTAAAGATGATTCCATGGATTTTGTAATTTGCACCACACTTAGTTCCCTCTCCATATAAAGGGAATAGTCAAAACACATAGACACTTAGGGGATTTAAAATCATTATTCCCTCTTTTGCTTTCATTTTTCCACATGGATGGCCTGCTTTGACTAAGCGTATAAGTTGAAATCATTTGTAATCACATAAAACTTACATTGGGACCAAAAATTGAATATCAATCGTTGAGTATTCTTCTCTCTTGCACTTCAAAGCGACCTTGAGAATCTGAAAAAGGTTGTAGGACAATTTCAGCTCCCTTAAAAAGACTAAACCTTTAGGAGAGGACAATAGCCCCCTCAGTACTCCTCTTAGTTTATTTTTCGAACACATCTCAAGATTGTAATGGGCCCATACATGCCCACATGCTACAAAGATAGGATAGTGTTTAAATTTACTTTCTTAGATTAAATCACTAAGGAAGTTTAAAGGTTTTGTAATGGACCCATACATTCCCACATGCTACAAAGATAGGATAGTGTTGAAATTTACTTTCTTAGATTAAATCACAAATAGGGAGTTAAAGGAATAGTAAGGACCCACATGTCCACATGCTAGTTTCCTAGGGACTTTTGAATTCTGCAAGGTTGTACCAATGACACATAGTAACTTAGGTAATCAACACATGTAAGGACCAAGAAAAGTCCACATGCAACAAAGTGACACCTAAATTATTAAAAAATTGGCACACTTTAACTCGTTCACACATAAAGTCACTTCTCACTCACATAGTTTTCATCTCGAAATGCGGAGGTTGAAGTAATTTTCCTCCAAAGGGATTATGAAAAAACCCTACCCTTTTCATGACGAAACTATCCAATCCCACTTAATTTCAATGAGGTTGGCTCACACCCCCAATCTCTCAAACAACCACATCTAAATTTTTTCTAAAAACTCACTAAGTTTTCCTCCACAGGAGATACCAAAAGAAATCTTTTAGTCTAGGTAGGATTTTGGGGATAGGCATCCAAATAACTCCCCGTTATCTGGTTCTCACATTTTCAAAACAATAGAAGTTGTTAAATAGGGAACTTTAAATCCTCCAAGTCAAGTGTTCCTAACACCATAAGTTAGGGAGATAGTCGTGAAGGGTTGAAGGCCAAGGTCTGGTTGTTTTGTGCGTCCCCCCTTGAGGCACCCACCTTTTGGATGGGATCCATCCCGTGACCCATTTCTTAGGCCAAAAATATGAATATCGCACTTTGATCGAGGTACCTAGTGACCAAATTTTAGGAAATCTACCCAGGTGGAAATTGTGGACTGCAATCGCACCTTGATCAGATTTTGTGTGGCTATTGGGAAATATTTCTAGCTCTTTCAGGATATGCACCCTCTACCCCTCATTATAACTGATTACTTCATCCTTCACTAGTCCCTCTTTCGGTGGCTTCAGGCCCCACTGTTGAGTACTATTGGAAGGTCCAGTGCTATTTGAGAGGAAGGACATTACGTCTTTTAAGAAACGAGCATTTGTTTTCTTTGTTCCCCCACATAGACCAAACCCACCTATCCACATATATGCTTCTTTATCAAAACACTTTATGTATGACACACTTATGATTACATTTGATTTGGATATATATCGAGTAAAGTTCAAAAATTGCAACAAAGGCTCTTGTTTATCTATTACTCTCACCACCATTCACACACATCCACTCAGCTAGTCGGACATCATTGGGGACCCATAGAACCTCCGTCATTCTAGACACTTGCTAAACCTCCCTCCTATTCTAGGAGGAGTTCCTAGTCTTTCCAACACATTGGCTCCACCTTCTCATACCCCTATGAGTGCCACTGTCTTGGGATCTGCTTTGTTGGGTTCCACCTTACTTGGTTCCAATTCCCAAGGTCCACTGCCCACTCACTCTCCTTTACACGGAAGCGGGGGGGCAACTTCCTCTCAAGGAGGAAGTACAAACCCACCTAGTACCCCCCAAGGGTCAGGTTCACAAAACACTCACATGATGGCTGGAACTAATCCTCCACCACCACTCTAGATGCCATACTTGGCCTCTCTCAACATACTAGACCTAAGAAAACTCACAAATGATCCTATATTGCATGACCCCACATGGCCTGCAATGCCTACCAAACTACCTTTAGATATCCCCAAGTTCGAAGGAAAGGAAGGAGATGACCCTGCCAACCATGTCATGACTTTCCACTTATGGTGCTCTTCCAACAACATTATGGTGCACACTCACTGGCCCATTAGTCAAATGGTATGTAGACAAAAAATTAGGGTCCCATGCGACTTTCGAATCCCTAGCCAAAACATTTTTTACCTTCTTCCAATTACCAATCCTTCATGACAATGGCCTTGAACTACTCTCTGATTTTAAACAAACCTCAGCCACACATATCGCTGATCACATTCACGAGTGGCATCGATGATGTAATTTGTGCAAAGCAGAAACCACCAAACAACAATGTCTCAATTGGTTTCTCAAATCACTTGTCTCTCTCCTCGATAAATATGTGGCTTCCACCTTCCATCAATCAGAATAATAAGCCATCAGTAAGGCTCAAAAATACAACCTCATCTACTCACAATCAGGATACTTGTATACAGTACTCCCTGATCTCCCAAGACCCATGCCATTTGGCCAAGAAAAGCTTGGGATGTCTCACTCAACAGACGGATTGATTGGTACCACCACACACCACAATCCACCACCCCAATAACCACCAATGTATGGCACACCTCAATATCCGTCAGCATATGGAGGAACCCCTTATTATCCTCCAACCCTTATCAACAACCATACCTTGTTTCCCTTCCTCCACCCATCAGTGGGCCACCATTGACACCCACAATATGCCCACCTATCCAAACAAGCTCCGGTATTCCCTCCACCTCATCTTATACTCTAAATACTAGCGAAAGCACCACACCTTCCTATGTACCTTACGGATCATTACCACAACATAATCCATACTTTCCATTTCCTGGCCCTCCACAGCCCATGGCCCCACCACTAGGACACCCTCACGCTGGGGTTAATTTTGTTCAACCCACTCCCATTCAACAATTTCAAAATTTTGAACAGCTGAATACAGAAAATACAACTCATCAATTGAATAATGCCAAAAAGAAAGAAAAAAACTAGAACAATAACAACCTAGGTCAAGGCGGAAATCAACCCCAATAGAACCAACCTACTAGGGGCAACTAGAACCAAGGAACTCAAAACCCACAAAGGGGCAACAATAACAGGCGTCAAGGGAAAAATAAAAATAACCTTCGAACCAACTTCCCCTGTGCCCTTTGCGGTGAGTTCGATCATTATACTCATCATTGCCCCCAAATTGTTTATTTTAAATGGATGAAGGACTCAGTGAATGGACCACATCCTCCAGCACCACCTGCCCCCCGACAGGCCCCACAAAAATACATGCAACAACCACCCCCATCCGTGCTGTAGAACCCCATTCCACACCAAGGAGTGACGAACACCCAACAGGACATGCAACCTACCCCACCATAGTTGGGACAATATCTCAATCCAAGAAATCTCGTAGATTGTACTATCTTCCTCACTAGTGAGGAAGAAGTCCTTCTACAAACACGTAGTCATCAATACTGTGCACCCGCTGAGTCTCTTCCCATTCCCCTAGAAACAATCCCACCACCAGTGGGATCCCCTTTGATGATCCCTCACCCTAACACAGAAACACCTCTTCGCATCCCCTGCATCCCATTGCGCAGGAATGTCCACAACCCACAGGCTAGGGCGACTCATAATTATAGTTTCGTCGATGACTTGGCACAGTCCCCGGCTGCCATGTCAGTCTTAGAAGTACTTCAAACTTGTCCCACTCAACGAAAATAATTAATTTCCTCCTTGGGGGCAGTCGACCCTGTGGATACTCAACTCATCACATTTGATCTCAACAATAGAGAACCTCACCTCCCCACTCTCATCGCTTTTCAAATCCCCATTAAAATTTAGAACATTACAGTTCATCGGTGCATCATCGATGAAGGTGCATCCACATGCATCATGTCCAAGTCTGTATGGAAGAAACTTGGTTCCCCTGAACTCCTACCATTTTCCATTACCTTAAGAGATTATGACGAATGACCATCTTCTCCTGAAGGGCTCTTCCAAAATTTTCCTGTAGAACTCGAGGGAAAGACCATTCTCATTGACATTGAATTTATTGATTCCCCACTCGATTACAATATCTTGTTCGGTCATAGCTACATGTACGTTATGAAGGCAATTTCCTCTTCTGTATTTTGAACCATTATGTTCCACCATAATGAGAAGATCATTACCATTGACCAAGTTTCACACTATGAGCCTAACCCTTCTGCCAACATTGATAACATTCTCCCTCTCGGCCACACTAATCTTGAGGCATACCCACTCATCAAGATGGGGCCCAAAATTTTCAAAGACCCATCCTTGTTCGGAACTTACCATGGTGCACCACCACTCATTCATCCTTCCAATTAGGTATGTGTCATCTCATCCAAAGGAACTGACATTGAGGATACCCTTCCTCCCAATGAGGCTTCTCTTATATCTGACATCCCACTAGTCACAGAGCTCCTCCCTCAAGAATTTCCTACGAACTTGTCAACTCCATTAGTTCATGATTTCACCTCACCCCAAGGCCATATCCCAGTTTGGGAGAAAGTTCCCCAAGACATTACTGAAATCCCTTTCTTTTACCCCCACCGGGTGTATAGGATTTCTAGGTCACTACAATTCTTACCCTTCCTAATATGGTACTGGAAATCCTAGTTTGGTATTTACATCCACCTGAGATGGTTCCTCAACCATCCCTCCCTCCCTAAACAGAAGGAATCCTGATGCAAATTCCCATACTCACTCCCACCATACCTCCTACACCCCCACCCACTAACCCCCCTGCTACAACTGAGAGCAGGTGAAATAAGAAGGATCCCACACCTACACTTCCCCCACACATCCACCCTCCTTGCGCACTATGTGATAAATATGACCACCCCACCAAAAAATGCCCATCTCTCCCCGAGTTACGTAATCTCATCCAACTCCCTCGAGCACCACCACCACTCATTGCTTCCTCCAGTATTGCTGCTATCTCATAGAACATAAGTAACAAAGGACTACGAACCAAATTTGCATGTTCCATCTATTCAAAATATGGCCATTACAAACACCACTATCCAGCATTACCTCAATTCCGACAAACACTAATAGTTGTACGCCATAACTTTCAGCACACACCCATCCCAACTCCTGTCACCAACATCCATTATGTCACAACCTCAGTCAACGAATGTATGATATGCCCTTGCTCTCTTTGTGAATCCCTAGATCATTTCACATATCAATGTCCTATGATCATTGAATATAGGCAATGCCAAGTGAACCTCATTAAAACTCCTACACCCCCTACAAAATTGATGATTAACGCTAACTCATCACTAGAGATTCTTCATATTATTTCTCTTGAGCCAGAAGCACTTCCCACTCCTCCATGGTTCTTGGATGACTTATACGAGGATTTACCCCCAAATCCCCCCAATTCTCCCATTCATTTCCCCATGGAAATTTTATGCCCAACTACCATTTATAACCCTCAGTATCTCGATATTTGGTTTATGACAAGCAAACCATCACAATCTCATTGCACCATCCCTCCTGCTTCTTCACCACCAGAAGATAACCACACGGTGACATTCACCGATATCACTCTTTTAGATCCATTGTATTCTTGACAATTCCACTATGACGAGGACATACTCGAGGAATTAACCACCCCTGACTACCCATGGGATGTGTTTCACCACAGAGCGCTCTTCTTTTCATAGGAAGCCTTCACGCCTCCTAACCAACACCCCATATATACAGTCGAAACCAAGGATTCTATCCCATCAGGGCATATCGACTGGTTCAACAACCATCCCTGCCCCTAACGCTTTTGAAGAAGGCAATATGGCCAACATTTCCCCTACCATCAAAATCGATATTTCCATAAAAAATGGAGTCGTTGAGGAAATCACCATTGGTGCCACATGCACTCCTAAAGAAATCACCACCTACAAAGCCCTCTTCCAAGAGTACTGGGATATTTTTTCCTGGTCATACATAGAGATGCTTGGCCTTGATCCCTCTATTGTCGAACATCGCATAGACACCTGGCCTAATATCACACTAGTTCGCCAAAAACAACAACCGCTACATCCATCCAAAGCAGTGGCCATCAAAGCTGAAATTGACAAATTACGCACAGTTGGGTTCATCTATCCCATCACCTATACCTCATGGGTCTCCAACCCTTTCCCCATTAACAAAAAACAGGGCACCATCCATGTATGCACATACTTTTGTGATCTCAATCACGTCTGTCCCAAAGGCAACTTTCCAATGCTTTTCATCGATCAAATTATCGACGACTGTGCAGGCCACGAGGCTTTATCCTTCTTGGACAATTTCTCTAGCTATAACCAAATCGAAATTGATCCAACTGATCAATACAAGACCGCATTCACCACCCCTTGGGGTACTTTTTCATATCATGTCATGCCTTTTGGCCTGAAAAACACTGGCGCAACTTTCCAATGGGCTATGACATACATTTTTCATGATCTAGCTCATATCATCCTCGCATACTTGGACAACCTCACAACTCGATCCAAAAAATGCATTCAGCATCTTGATGATTTATGAATCATCTCCCAAAGGTGTCATTAGTACAACATCTGCTTGAACCCCCTCAAGTGCGTGTTTTGCATTACTATCAGATGCCTTCTTGGGTTCATCGTTTCCCAAAGCAATATTACCGTGGACCCCCTCAAAGTCCAAGCCATCACAGAAATTCCACCCCCTTGGAATTTATGCCAACTCCAGAGCCTACAATGAAAAGAGAACTTTTTACAGCAATTTTTCCTAGACTATGCAACTCAAGCACACAGTTTCCTTCGCTTACTATGCCATGACATCCCATTCCACTTGGATGAACATGCCCAAAAAACTTTTGACGATCTTAAAATGGCACTCTCCAATGCCCCTTTAATTAGTTCACCCGACTATAATTGTGACTATATCCTCCACATATCACCCTTAGCCATCTCAGTACCAGGAGTTCTCGTTCAAATTAGAGATGATGAACGTGAGCATGTGATGCAGGAGCATCACCAACACATCAAGTGAGCCAGCGTGGAAGTGGAAGATAGCTGGAAGGCGTCCAACACAATTTTTTTTGAAAACACCTTGAAATTGTTGTGCAAATATTAAATGAGCCATTAAGATGAGGTGCACTTGTATTTGTAATGGACCTTGAGTGGATAGCTCTCGTCCTTAAGTAGACAGACGACATTTAATATAGTTAATGCAGGTAGATAGGATTTTAATTTCTAGATTTGATAGTTTAGGAGCTGGAGGAAAAAACAAATGGATATAGACACCCTCATTGTATCATTGTAACATAAGCCTGAGCATGGAGGAAGAGAGCAAGAGCATCCAGAGAACTATGTAAAGAACACCCATGTATTGATATTTGAATTAATAGAAGAAAGATTTGATTCAAATTCATGGTTATGTGTCTGTTCTATGTGTATACTAATGTTGATATGCTCATGAATGTTTGCTTCTTGTCATACATTTTCTTTTATATGTTGTGTATGTGATTTCATGTATGAATTGAAGTCTGAAGGGGTGAGGGAATGAGTTTCAATTGTTTCTCTCTTTGAGCCAGAGGATTCCTGCAAGGAGTGCAGTCGAATTGTCCGCAAGGAGTGCGTTGACAGAGGGTTATGAGAAAGATAACTTTTGTTCTCATTCGTCCCAAAAGTGCAGCTGGGCATAGGAGCCATGCAAGGAGTGCGTAGGCCAAGGAAGCTTCAGGGTTGTGAACCTGAGTGAATTGTTGAGAGACTATTGTTGTAGGTGTGCGCAGGGTTGAAGACTTCAACACTTAGCGTGATAGAAGGTTGCCGCAAGGAGTGCGTGCAAGGAGTCTTTTCTAAGGCTCAGAGTCATAGAAAAGCTCAGGAAGGATAGGTCCTTGAATTCATCGAAGGATTATCTAGAGAAGTTGTGGTTGAAGTGTTTAAATAGAAGCATCGCAGGTTGCGTGCAGGTGAATAAGTCTTGTGGAGAAGGGAACAGGCAGTCAGAATTCCCCAGGAACAATTCATGAACCACCATAAGCCATTAGATCTTGGAAAGGTGCCGAGAAGATATGACAACATATTCCCAAAGAGTTCCAAGCTCAAGAGAGGCGAAGCCATTGACCAGGACCACGAGGGTCATTGGATTCACACGCATATCGTGAATCAGGGTTTCGTGAGTTGAAGCTCCAAATTGTTGCAACAGGAATCGCGATATCGCGATCCGCGATATCCCGACGAACCCAGAACTGTCCATTGTTTGGGACGCGTGTCTGAAGGTCCAAAGAAGTTGGGGTTCGGAGTATCAGGAGTTTTGAGGACAGGGTATTCTTGCAGCTTGGAATTGCGACTCGCGATATCCCAACGGTGACTTAAAATAGTGTGGGACAACTGGAGTTAGTGGAAGACAGGTGGCACTCCGTATCGGAGTTCGGGGAAACCAAGGTCCTGAAACATTGAGCATTAGAATTCATGATCCAGTGAAGTCTGAAATCCCGATAGATGGGAAGTGGAAAAGTCAACCCGCGAGCGCATCGAAGTTTCAGCGCATTGGGGTTTGGAAGTCGGTAAATTGAGTGGTTTGATATCGTGAGTAGCGAAATCGCGATAAGGAAAGTGTCGATAGGAGGAAGTCACTGTTGACTGGCCATCGGGTCTCGGGGATTCGAGAGCCCAGTGATTGACCATCAGACTCGCGAATTCGCGAGTTCCGATTCCCTGATAAGTAGAGAGAGGGGGATCGCGAGGAGATTTCTGTGGGTGAATATTTCCCGATAGGGAAATAAAAGAACATTTGAGTTCTTCGGGCCATGAGGAGAAGGAGATCTTGTGAGCGGATGTGCCTGCGGGTGCGGCTATGTCAGAGTGGTATCAAAGAAATAAAATTTCTTTTCTTTCTATAGCAGAGAAGAGGAGAATTCGCCATGCCTCCGAGGAGAGACAGGCTGTCACCCAATTTGGAGGATAGGGAGGCACAAAGAAGAGGCAGGCAGGTAACCAATCCAGAAATGGAGAGGCAAATGCGTGATCTCCGAGCAAGACTCGAAGACATGGAGACAACGCAAAGACACACAACCAGTGCAGGGGATCTCAGTGATTCCGATAGTGAAATAGAGGCTGAATGTGAGGAGGAAGTTGCAACCGAAGATGCATCAAACGAGCATTTGATCAAAGCTATTGCCAGGATGGGTGAAAAAGAAAAGATGGACATTCCATTTTATGAGGGAAACTTGGATGCAGAGGAGCTACTAGATTGGATTAGAGCTCTCGACACATACTTCGACTATGAAGATGTCGAAGAGGACAAGAAGTTCAAGCATGTTGTTACATGCTTGAAAGGACATGCAGCATTGTGGTGGGACGAGCTACAAGCAAATAGACACTGCAAGGGTAAGTAGAAGATCAAAAGTTGGGATCGAATGATTGCGAAGATGAAAGCGAAATTCATCCCGAGAGACTATCAAATTACTCTGTTAAGGAGGATGCAGAACCTGAGACAGAAGCTGATGACAGTGAAAGAATACACTGAGGAATTCTATCGACTGAACATTAGAGTAGGTCATCGAGAGAGAGATGATGAGAAGGTTGCCAGGTGTATGAATGGCCTGAGGTACGATATCCAGGATGAGATGAGCATGGTTACCATCAGGACAGTGGAGGATGCTTATCAGATGGCTTTGAAAGCTGAGGAGAAGCTAAGATGAAGGCAGAGTCAGAGGGGCCGAGGCAGAAGTCAGCCCAGAGGAAAAGCAACTTCCCAGGACAAATATTAGAAGCCCAAGGAGGAATGGAAGAAATCTCAGACTCGAGCAGAGAGAGGTGGAACCTCACAGAGAGGACCATACGTTGAACAGAGAGGGCAGCATACAGAATAGAGCGGAGGATATGTTGACAACAATGCTTTTCCTCATACTAGAGGTAGATGAAGAGGAAGAGGTGGAGTAATCACATGTTTTACATGTGGAAAGAATGGGCACAAGTCTTATGAGTGTCCAGAGAAAAAGAAGGACATTGGGGAAGCTCACATCACCGAGGCGCAGAGGCAAGATGTTGAGGCTGAAGATGTGGAAGGCGGAAGGTCATTGATGATGCGTAAAGTCCTTTTGACACTCGAGAAGGAGGTGGAAAGTTCAGTCCAAAGGACCAGACTTTTTAGGACTGCTTGTGATCAAAATCTGGACCAGTGGTCAAATTTTAGCTCAATTTTCAAAGTGCTCGGAATGCGATGAAAATGGTGCCATTGTGTCCGTCTCGTCTTCCTGATTCCGATGGTATATTTACTTTCTCAAACGGAGTCCATATGGAGAAGATATCACGATCTGTTCGTCAAGCCAAACAGGCAAAAATTTGATGTTGACTATACCTGTTCGTACAGTCCGTACAGTGGTGACGTGGCAGAGCCATACAGTCCGTATGATGACCATATGATGATGATGTGGCATCTGTTTATTGCTGGCAAATCAGGTGTTGACATGTGTCCGGTTGGTGGCAAATGATATGAGGACACGTGGCCCAATCCATGGGTGCCACATGTCCCCCTCATTATTGGTTTATGTGTTATATAAAATGTAATGGAAGTCCGCGGGGTTCGACCCCCGGACCTCCCCTTTTTGCAAAGACTTCACAACCTTCCACTAACCACTATGCCGGCCTTTGTTCCTTGTTTCATATGTCAATGCGCATATATTTAAACTTGGTAGTTGTATTCAATGGAAAGGGGGGCAGGCTGGGGCTTAGCCCCGACCCATGGTTTCATTCCACAACATATGACCATTGTAAATGCCAAATCGCGCGCGCATTGTAATTGTATACCACATATACTATATGTTATATTGTATTAAACATATGCATTGGGGTTTGGAACTATAACCAATGGTTAAATGCGCGGGGGTTATAACCCATGGTTTTGTTATATGACCGGTGGATTAAAACGCGCAGGAGTTATGCGGTTTTGAAACAGAATAATGACTTAACCACTCGTTTTCCTAGCGCACGGTCATATGCGCCATACGCCCAGGTGCCGAGGCGGTTAGGGGTTGGCACGCCCTTATGTTTATGGATAAATTCGTGAGTGCGGACACAGACCAATCTCCCCAGATCCACCTGGATCTGGAACAAACCGTAACAGAATACTACTCTTTCCCTAGATCTAGCTATTGAACGAACTA
>SNQJ01S0009624.1:140258-156960 GCA_010110895.2 Picea sitchensis | reverse complement strand
TTGATATCATGAAATGCGTAAGACATAGCACGCTGGAACGTAGCACCCGCGTTCTTTAGACCGAAAGGAAGTTTACGGTAGGCAAAAGTACCCCAAGGACAAATAAAAGTTGTTTTGTGTTGGTCCTCAGGAGTGATATTGATTTGATTATAGCCGGAAAATCCATCCATGAGTGAAAATATTTCACTGCCGGCACAATCATCGACGATCTGGTCGACGAAAGGGGTTGGAAAATTGTCCTTAGGACAAGCTTCGGTGACATTATGCCGTTAAGTCCGAGTGGATGACTTAACAGAAGAGATTCAGGAACTACTGGAAGAGTTCACTGACATCATAGTGGATGAATTACCTCATTTGCTGCCACTGATGAGGAGTGTGAGTCATCACATTGATCTCATACCAGGAGCTAGTTTGCCAAACAAAGCCACGTACAGATTGACGCCGCAAGAAAATGAAGAAGTTAAAAGGCAAGTCTAGGAGTTGTTGGACAAAGGGTTAGTCAGGGAAAGCTTGAGTCCGTGTGCTGTTCCAACAGTACTCAGTCCCAAGAAAGAGGGAGGCTGGAGGATGTGTACTGACTCAAGGGTGATTAATAAGATAACCATCAGGTACAGATTTCCATTGCCAAGAATGGATGATCTGATGAATTGCTTGAGTGGGGAAAAGTATTTTTCAAAGATTGATCTAAAGAGAGGATATCACCAGATTCGCATGAGGGAAGGTGATGAGTGGAAGACGGCCTTCAAAAACAATGAAGGACTGTATGAATGGCTAGTTATTCCATTTGGCTTGAAAAATGCACCGAGTACCTTTATGAGGTTGATGAATGAAGTCCTGAAGGATTTCATCGGAAAATTTATCATCGTATATCTAGATGATATACTGATTTTTAGTAAGATGAAGGCTGAACATCTGAAGCATTTGGCCATTGTGATGAAGAAGCTACATCAGGATAAGCTACTGATAAACATGAAGAAATCCTCATTTATGAAGACATAGCTCATTTACCTGGGTTTTTTTATTTCAGCGAATGAATTGAGGATGGATCCGGGTAAGGTAGAAGTGATCAAGAATTGGCCATCACCAAGGAATGTATTCGAGGTGAGAAGTTTTCATGGTCTTGCTAGTTTCTACTGGAAGTTCATCAGGAATTTCAGTGGAATTAGCATAGAAATGATGGATACAGTCAATAAAAGATATAAATCTTTTCACTGGATAGAAGAATCTGAGAAGAGCTTTAGATTGTTGAAGAGGAAGATCACGGAACAACCAATGTTGGTGTTGTCGGATTTCCTGAAGACATTTCAGGTGAAATGTGATGCAAGCGGATTTTCAATCAGGGCAATCTTGAGTCAAGAAGATAGGCTGATAGCATATTTCAGTGAGAAAATGAATGAGGCAAAGTTGAAATACTCCACGTATGATAAAGAATTCTATGCTATCATACAGGCACTGAAGATGTGGAGGCATTACTTGATCCCAAAAGAATTTGTTTTATATAGTGATAACCACGCATTACAGTTTGTGACTCAACATGAAAAGTTGAATCAGAGACATGTAAAATGGGTAGAGTATATGAAGAATTTCACATTTGTGATTAAAAACATTTCGGGTACTGATAACAAAGTGGCTAATGCTTTGAGCAGGAAGTGTTTGTTGTTGCAGGAGTTCCGAGTCAAAACCTTGGGTTTTGATGATCTCAGGGACATGTAAGCAGGTGATGCAGATTTTGGAGAAGCGTATGAAGCAGCTGAGAACCCAGTTCTCAGAGACAGAATCCCGTGGATAGAGTACATGATCTAGGAAGGGTTGTTGTTTAAGAGCAATCAGTTGTGTATTCCAAATTGCTCCATGAGGGAGAATCTGTTAAAGGAAAAACATAGTGGAGGATTTGCCAAACATTTTGGTCACGATAAGACATTTGAGAAGCTTAGCGAATCATACTTTTGGACGGGAATGTGAGTGGATGTCAAGAGATTTGTAGACAGGTGTAGATTTTGCCAACATTCGAAGGGAAGGAAGCAGAATACAGGGTTTTATCAACCATTGCCCATACCAGAGAGGCCATGGAATGTGATAAGCATGGATTTCATATTTGGATTGCCAAGGATGCAAAGAGGATTTGATTCAATCTTTGTGGTAGTGGATAGGTTTTCCAATATGGCACATTTTATCCCATGCCCGAAAACTAGTGATGCGACTCATATCGCAAATCTATTTTTCAAAGAGGTCATTTGACTTCATGGATTGCCGAAAAGCATAGTTTCGGACAGAGACATGAAATTCATAGGGAATTTTTGGAGGACCTTATGGAAGAAGTTGGGGACTAACTTGATGTTTAGTTCATCTTATCATCCTCAGACGGATGGACAAACAGAAGTGGTCAACATAAGTCTAGGAGACTTGTTGAGAAGCTTGGTGACAGAGCACCACGGCCAGTGGGATAGTATATTACCCCAGGCAGAGTTTGCATACAATGACTCAGTAAATCAAAGTACAGGAAAGAGTCCATTTCAGGTTGTCTATGGGATGTAGCCGAGAGGAGTTTCTAAACTGAGGGATTCAGAACAGACTACTACTAGCAGTGCTAGTGCAGAAGAATTCGCTGAAGCGATGAAAGAACTTCACAGCCAAGTGAAGGAACGACTGCTGAAATCAAGCCAGGAGTACAAGCGTAGAGAAGATCAGCATAGGAGACAACTTCAGTTCGAGTTTGGTGATATATTTCTGGAACACTTGAGGAAAGAAAGGTTCCTGAGGGGAACATACAAGAAATTGAAAATGAAGAAAATCGGGCCATGTAAGGTCTTGAGAAAATTTGGAGAAAATGCTTATGATATCGAGCTACCGGATGGGATTGAAATATCTCCGATATTCAATGTCGTGGATTTGTACCCATACAAGGCTGGAGCTGAGCAGCCAGTGATCCAGTGGATGAAACAATTACCAGTTGCAGAGAAGCCACAGATGGAATGCATACTGGACAAGAGAGTGGGTAAGATGACTAGGAGAAAGAAATACTTCGAGTATCTGGTCAAGTGGAAGAATCATCCAATTGAATATGCCATCTGGGAGAATGAAGAAGAAATATAGAAGCATAGACAGACCATGCAGGAGCTCATGGACAGGAGCCCATGAAAATTTTCAAGCTGAGGAGTATGATGCAGGAGAATTGGCAACACATCAAGTGAGCCAGCACGGAAGCGGAAGACAGCTGGAAGGTGTCCAGCACAATTGTTTTTGAAAACACCTTGAAATTGTTGCACAAATCTTAAATGAGCCATTAAGATGAGGCACACTTGTATTTGTAATGGAACTTGAGAGGATAGCTCTCGTCCTTAAGTAGACAGACGACATTTAATATAGTTAATGTAGGTAGATAGGATTTTAATTTCTATATTTGACAGTTTAGGAACTGGAGGAAAAAAAAATGGATATAGACACCCTCATTATATCATTGTAACATAAGCCTGAGCATGGAGGAGGAGAGAAAGAGCATGCAGAGAACTGTGTAAATAAAACCCATGTATTGATATTTGAATTAATAGAAGAAAGCTTTGATTCAAATTCATGGTTATGTGTCTATTCTCTGTGTATACTAATGTTGATATTCTCATGAATGTTTGCTTCCTATCATACATTTGCTTTTATATGTTGTGTATCTAATTTCATGTATGAATTGAAGTCTGAAGGGGTGAGGGAATGAGTTTCAATTGTTTTTCTCTTTGAGCCAGAGGATTCCTGCAAGGAGTGCAGTTGAATTGTCCGCAAGGAGTGCGTTGACAGAGGGTTATAAGAAAGATAACTTTTGTTCTCATTCGTCCCAAAAGTGCAACTGGGCACAGGAGCCATGCAAGGAGTGTGCAAGCCAAGGAAGCTTCAGGGTTGCAAACCTAAGTGAATTGTTGAGTGATTGTTGATGCAGGTGTGTGCAGGGTCGAAGACTTCAACACTTAGTGTGACAGAAGGTTGTCACAAGGAGTATTTTCTAAGGCTCAGAGTCATAACAAAGCTCAGGAAGGATAGGTCCTTGAATTCATGGAAGGATTACCTAGAGAAGTTGTGGTTGAAGTGTTTAAAAAGAAGCATCACAGGTTTACGCGTAGGTGAACAAGTCTTTTGGAGAAGGGAACAGGTGGTCGGAATTCCCCAGAAAGAATTCGCCAACCATTGTAATCCATTAGATCTTAGAAAGGTGCCGGAAAGATACGATGACATATTCCCAAAGAGTTCCAAGCTCAGGAGAGGTAGAGCCGTTGATAAGGACCACAAAGGGTCGTTGGATTCACACGCATATCGTGAATCAGGGTTTCGTGAGTCAAAGCTCCAAATTGTTGCAATAGGAACCACGATATCCCAACGAACCCAGAACCATCCATTGTTTGGGACACATTTCTAAAGGTCCAAAGAAGTCGGGGTTTGGAGTATCGGGAGTTTCGAGGACAGGGTATTCTTGCAGCTTGGAATCACGACTCGGGATATCCCGACGGTGACGTAAAATAGTGTGGGACCGCCGGAGTTAGTGGAAGACAGGTGGCACACCGTATCGGAGTTCAGGGAAACCAAGGTCCCAAAACATTGAGCATTAGGATTCACGATCCAGTGAAGTCCGAAATCCCGATAGAAGAGACGGGAAGTGGAAAATTCAACCCGCGAGCGCATCGGAGTTTCGGCGCATCGGGGTTTAGAAGTTGGTAAATCGAGTGGTTCGATATCACGAGTAGCGAAATCGCGATAAGGAAAGTGCCGACAGGAGGAAGTCAGCGTTTACTAGCCATCGGGTCTCGAGGATTCGAGAGCCCAGTGATCGACCATCAGACTCGCAAAGTGGTGAGTTCCGATTCCTCGACAAGTAGAGAGAGGGGGATCGCGTGGAGATTTCTGTGGGTGAAGATTTCCCGATAGGTAAATAGAAGAACATTTGAGTTCTTCGGGCCATGAGGAGAAGGAGATCCTATGAGCGGATGTGCCTGTGGGTGCGGTTGCTTCAGCATGTCATTTACTACATTTTTAAAAACCTCTCAGGGCCACCCCTAAAATAAAATCACAAAGAGAAGTTATCCCTTGAAGTCGTCCTCGTAGTCTAGAAACTGCACCATTACATTCTGCTTCGCACAACCAAATTCATAGCAGATTCCAACCCCATGCAATACTTGCTCAGTCATCGACAAATTAATGGTAAATTTTCCAGATGGATTGTTATCCTTTAGGAGTATGATCTCAAATTTTCAACACCCAAGAGAAAGAAATCTCTCATCCTCACCGAACGCATCACAGATTTCCCCTCCGATACTACCAGTTCCCCCGTCAATACCAACTTCCCCAATGAACATATCTTTTACATCCCCTCAGATGATCCTTGGTATGACGATCTCCTTTCCTACCTCCAAACCCAAAAGTTCAGTAACCACCTCTCACAAGATGATCACCGATATATTCACCATCAAGGCCCCTGCTATCTCCTCATCAAAGATATCTTATATCGGAGAGGGGTCGATGCCATACTCCGTCGATGCTTGACTATTGACGAGGCCGATAGAGTCTTGAATGACTTCCATAGTGGTGCGTGTGGGGGCCATCTATCAGGGATGTCCATCGCTCAAAAAATCATCTACGCAGGTTACTTTTGGCCTACATTATTTCACGATTTCATTCATGGCATGAAGCGGTGCGATAAATGTCAGCTTTATGCCAACAAAGCACAAGCACCACCTTCTCTTCTACACACAGTCATTACTGTCGACCCCTTTTGTAAATGAGGCATCGACTTCATGACGTGCAACCCTCCATCTAGCAATGGACACAAATACATTTTCGTCGCAATCGACTACTTCACAAAGTGGGCTGAAGCCATGCCTACCTTCAACAACACCGCTGACACCGCAACACATTTTTTCATTAACCACGTCATATCCCACTTTGGAGTACCACTCCAACTAGTCTCTAATCACGGGAAACATTTCAAGAATGATATTTTCGTCGAACTCTCATCCCGGTTAGGATTCTCCCATGAGTTCACCTCACCATACTACCCTCAGTCCAACGGACAGGTCGAAGTAGTTAACAAGGTCCTCAAGACCATGTTACACTGCAAGGTTAACAAACATAAGACAAATTGGCATCACATGTTATTTTCCGTGCTATGGGCTTACCGTATGGTCGTCAAAATGACAACTAGTTTCACACCATTTCATCTAGTCCATGGGGTCGAGGCCACTCTTCCTATCAAGTGCGAAATTCCCACCTTACGCACCGCAATTGAGCTATTACTCGATACTACTCCAATGGAGCAGTAGTTGTTGAACTTAGAGTCCCTGGATGAATATCGTCGATATTCATTACAGAACAATGAGGCAGCCAAAAAATGGTTAAAATCCACCTTTGATCACGATGTCAACCTTCGCTCATTTCACGAAGGCGACCTCGTCCTTGCTTACGATATCGCTCGCAATACCTTTGGTCATGGAAAATTTGATTCACTGTGGCATGGCCCTTACATTATCCAACATTGCCTCACCAAAGGTGCATACACCCTAGCTTCCCCCAAGGGCCTCTCTCTCAAAGAACCTGTCAATGGGTTGTACTTAAAGAAATTTTATGCCTGAGCATAGCCATTCTACACTATGTTATTTTCTTTTGTAGTGTTTTTAATTTTTTTTTTTTTTTCCACACCTCACATCTAAACTATCATTTGTGTTCTTGATAGATGTCTCTTCCATCGGCCTACCACATCAGTTATGCCGACGGCGCTAGCCATTGGACACAGAATCTCACTTCGGCTACCTATGCCCTCTATTCCCCCTCACATGAACTGCTCCATTCCAGTGGTATATGTCTGGGCTCCGCAACCAAAAACCAAGATGAGTACACTATCATCATTGGTATCCTCGCTGATGCCAACCATCATCATATTCATCACCTTAGCATCTTACTTGACTCTCAACTAGTCGTCCTCTAGCTCAACAATGTGTACCGTGTCCACGATCCTTGCCTCTTTCGCAAATACCTGCAAGTTAGAATTTTATCTCTACATTTTGATTTCATTACATTTACACAGATTCCAAGACAATTTAATCAAATTAGAGATAACTTGGCTAAGATTGTACTAGATTGGCATATATCACATCAAGACACCTTTACACACACATAAACCATCAGAAGTCTATCATAGCATAGNTGTATATCCATATATATATATATATATATATATATATCGCTCAAATGTGCCATCAAAATGTTTACACAAAAATAGAGTACATCCTGTACAAAATCGATAGACTAGTGAACCACCTCGGTACAAAACTGGTGTCACCACACCAAAGGGGCTCACCAGCGTATAAAATATACAAAAATACACACAGAGACACTCATGGTGCCTCTAGAGCACCACCACCTAGCCCTCCCTTAGGAGGTGGTGCCCCACCAGCTATCGGTCCCTCAGGCCCTGGAGGTAACCGCCCAGTCATCGCATCACCTGCTACTACTACTCGTTGAACCATGGTTCTCCACATCAACGAAACCCCCACACACTACTCTAGGATGCCCTCATCCTAGATACACGACCACATGCCCTTAGGCACACCCTGTAGCACCGTCTCCAAGTGGCAATGAATATCTTCAAAATCTCCCCTGACCTCGGTGGGAGGAGCATGTGATGGCCCATCACCAAGGTCGTTGAAATGTTTTCCCCTAGCCACTCTCTCATCACCAGCTGGTCTCACCTCAACATCCTCGCATCGTCATCTCTCTCCTACCCACGACTCTCCCTGCAGAGGCCTCACCGACCCTTAACGAGCCGATGCTCTAACCCACTCAACCTCACACCCATGAGGTCCCACATCTACAAATACAAACAAACAAAGGATAACATCAACATCCATATATACATAATACACATGCTATACTATCTAAATATCAAAACATAAAAAATCATGTCATACCTCGATGGTCGAATACCTCTCCTGGCGGTAACACCATCTCTGGATCACCCCAAAAGTCCACCCCACAGTATGGATATTGCAGTATAATCTGCGGCATCTGCTACCACACCTGTGCAGCCTCGACTGTGAAAAAATGGCCACCCTCCCCACCACCGTGCCGAATCAAAATACTAGACCACCACATGAGTCATGCCTCTCGCACACCAAGTGCGCCTGATAAAACTCTAGGGAACAACATCGACACCCTCTCCAAAAACCATGCAACCAAGATAGACCCAAAAACAAACTCCCCTGAGTCCACAACCCGACACCTATAAAGTTTCCCCACCATCTTGGCATAAAGAATCAAGCCCCAGGCAAAATTCTCTCCTGCCAGCGTCGTTCCCATAATCCCCGACTGACCACCATTGATCAGCTGAGTCGTGAGAGACCCATATACCCTCACAACCATTGCTGCTACACAACAATGAACTAAGGCATCCATAGCCTCGATACTCACCACAGAGCCCGACATAAAATCATCCCTTGTACAGTACTACCTCTGGCCTAAGGTAGCCAACTGCACATCCCTAGGTAATACGGGCTCCACCGGAAAGGGCATTCCCCGAAAAGGGATCCCATTTAGAAAATATACATCCTCCATCGTAGTGAAGGCTAGTTGCTCACCCCGCACCATAAAATAATGTAGATTTGAACTCCACATCCAGATCAAGAACTGTAGGAGGTACTCCTGGGCCCGTATCAAGGGGCACTCAAAAAACTTTAGCAGCCCAAAAGCTACCAAAGTGTCATGAACCACCGACTCCTCAATGGCCATAGCCTCCCTGAGCTGTGACCAATCCCTCTCTCTCCAGTGAACCGACATCGTCCAAAAGATCACTTGATACCACATAATCTAGTTCTCGATCAACCATCTCAAACATAAACACATTAACATCTCCAAAAAAGATAAGTTTTGCACCCGTCAGCTTTGCCCCCAAGGCGCAGCTATTTAACCCCACATGCATGCACACATGCACACCTGTTAACCCCACAGATGCGCACACATGCATGCCTGTTCATCCCATAGGCGTGCACACATGCATGCATGATCATCCCATAGGGATGCACATATGCGTACCTGTCGGCCATACAGAGGTGCCTTCATGTGCCCCTATCACATATACAGGCGTGAATCATAGCGCGCCTATTCATTACACAGCTGCGCACTCATGCACAACTGTTTATCTTACAGGCACACATACCATGCATGCCTATTTTCTCCAATAGGGCTCCCTCGAATGTAGATATCCGCAAAACAACCACACACCCATTTGCGTATATTTCCAAATCACCCATGCACTGGGGGGGCCACACCCACAAAACCTCCTGTATGACCCTCTGTACAGGCCCTGCCCAAAAATAGAAACCCTAATTCTATGCATGATGATAAGACAACTAACCTAAAGCTCACTGGTCCTGAATCGACTGCCTTGTTCTTCCAGAATATCCAAATCTCCTTTGAATATCTCTCGTCCAATCACTTTGATATCAGGTACAAATGATGTGGCAATGTGGGCCCTACAACTATATATAGTCCTTTTTTCCAAACTTCCAGACTCCATTCTCGGAGCTCTGAATGTCCGTTTTTCGATCTGTCTTCAGCCATGGGATCAACACCCTGTTCTCTACATCAAGAAAGTCCCTAGGACATTTTTCATCCTTAGACCCCGGGAAGCATTTTTTTTTTTTCCATACGCCATCCAGGTACGCATGCTCATGTTCAAAGTTATCAAATAAATGATTATATTTTCAATTATCTTCATATATTGTTCACGTTAGGTATTTGGTTGTCATGTGTGCAGGTACTTGGTCATCACACACCAGTGAAATGCCTTCAGGTATATGTTGGCGACGGAGGTCACTCCTGGATTGCTAGCAGGAGCAGAGCCCGACGCCCATCAGTTTAATGTCACGATTTGTTTGAAGGGTGATCGAATGGAAGGAAACTCAGAACGATATCGTCTCAACTTAGAAACCAGACCAGGCATGCATGGATGAGTGAGGTCTTGATAAACTCCAAACAGTGAGTTGCAGTAAAAGGGTGAGTAGGAGGAAGACTTGCAGGAGAAGGGTACAAAGGTCTATCACATACATCCGGTTTGTAACAGACTGAAGATGAAGACATTCGAACACAAAATCCTTTCACATTCAAATGCAGATACCAGAGGGCACAACAATGTCACAAAAAATCCTTTATCGTAACAATATTGTTAAGTCCATGTGAATCATACAACTGTGAAATCTCCGACGTAAGACGAAACAAGATGGAAAAGAAGAATTGTTTGTTATAAACCAAGAAATCTCAGACACAGAGGCATAACAAGGGAACCAAAACGTTTGCTGAAACTTTACAGTCGGGAGCTTAGATCTACCATCGATGGATACAAAAATGGCAAAAATGCCTACATATACTCAAAACAACAACAGCAGTGGAACCAAGAAACTGCATTGAAAGCTTTGCGTCTGCATGGCTTCTGACACTCTTCAGCCACAATCTTTCAATAATCGTGCAACTTATGGCAGACGCGATCGATCTTCTGACAGTTACATCAGCGAATCAACGTGCCTTAAATTCATTACAGGACGTCCCCATTATGGCGGAGACGATGTCTAACCACCCTCAACTGCTTCAATAACTGCTTCTTGGGATTGAGAACGGCCCGGCCAACTCAACACTTCGGAATAAGGAAGACTTCTAGCGCTGCCACCTGGAATACTGAATAGCTTGAGGGATAGGCATGGAGGCCAGTGCGGAGGATGAGCGCATGAAAGGAATGGTGATGTCAGGTTATAAGGGCGTGGAAGGAGTGACAATATGAGAGAAGGATGACGGAGGACAATTCATGGTGGAAAACATCGGGTGGAAGGGAGGAAGATGGGAGAAATGAATTCTCCTTCAGGTGAGAGGCTATCGTGGAAAGGGACGGGACACGAGGAAAGCAGCGAGTGGATGATGAGAAGAAGGGAGGACCTCGTGGATCGAAGAGGGGAGGCGAATGGATGACACATGGCAACATGGGAAAGGCGGAAAGGGGGATGACATGATGGGAGACGGGCCCACTCTGGTTAAACACAAGGCAGCTGAGAAGGGTAGGGCTGCACGAGAACCATTGATCTGAGCACTCTCGGCCGTCGGAAAGCTGCATCAGTGATTCTGGACCCCCCCCCTCTGCTTAAAGGTAGAAAGGCGGGGGGGGTCCGGAATGGTCTTCGTCGCCATTGATCCGAGCACGCTGATCTGAGCCGTTGGAGAGGTGCGCCCCCGATTCCGGACCCCCCCCCTCCGCTTAAAGGTAGAAAGGCGGGGGGGGTCTGGAATTGAATATGCGTCGTTGATCCAGGTGCTCAAATATGGGCCGCTCAGACTTTCTCGTGACTTATCTTGGGCGCATGGTCGCTCGAAACTTTGGACAAGTGGGTTTTTAACCCCTTCTTTTGCTTTCTAGCCCCCCTTACAAGAAATATCGCTAACATTTTGGCTCCATGGGGGATAGAGTCGTCCCTGTGATGCTCTAAGAACTCTTTTGCAGACTTAGTGCCTTTGCTGTTGGGCTATGGAGTCATTTATTAGTCCGAAAAAACAAAAACAAAATAGAAACAATATTTACAAAACAAAACAAAAAGAGCCGATTGAGGCTCACAGAAAACATTTCTTTAAGAAATGCCCATTGACTGGGCCACTAAAAACCTCATTGCCTTCCAGATCCTGTAACCTGTAAGTGTTGTTTGAAAATACTTCAAGGATCTTAAAAGGCCCGAACCAGAGGGCATCAAATTTACTGTGTTTGCCCTTTTTCTGCGTGGGTGCATCCCATTTGAGCACCAGATCACCCTGCTCAAATTCCTTCTTTCTGCTCTTCCTTTCAAAAGTCTACTTGATCTTCTGCTGATGATTGTAAGCTCTGTCCAGGATCTGTTCTCTGATCTGCTGCACTTCCACCATCTGACGAATTCTTCTGAGCACATGGTTAGGTTCCCCCTCATAGTCTTGGAGGAGACTTACCACAGGCAAGGCAAGCTGAGTAGGGAAGACGACCTCTATCCCATAAACCAGCTCGAAAGGTTAGATGCCCAGCGATTTCTTTGTTGTCACCCTATCAGCCCAAAGAGCAAATTTGAGCTTTGAGTCCCAGGCTCTTTTATTGTCCTCCAGTAGCTTCTTGATAAGCTTGATTAGGCTTTTATTGGAGGACTCTGCCAGTCTGTTTCCCTGAGGATAGTAGGGAGTAGAATGAATTAGTGAAATTCTGATCTGTTCACAGAATTTGACCAGAGGCTCAGATCGAAATGGGGAAGCATTGTCAGTGACAATTTTGCTAGGGCAGCCAAATCTAGCTATGATGTCTCCCAGGAAGCTGATGATTACTTTGTGAGAAGTGCTTCTGGTGGGGACAGCTTCTATCCATTCAGTGAAGTAATCGGTTGCTGTCAAAATCCATCAATGCTGGCCACTTGAGGGAGGATGAATTTCCCCGATGAAGTCCAATCCTCACTGCTAAAAGGGTGCTGAGACCACCACAGGTTTCAATGGTAGGGATTGGATCTGCTGCTTCCCTGAGAATTTATGGCATTTAATGCAAGCTCAGATTTCCCTGCAAACATCAGGAAATAAGGTGGGCCAGTAGTACCCCGCTCGGAGGATCTTGTGAGCCGTGGTCTTCCAAAAATGGTGACCTCCACAGAGACTGCTATGGAAGTCGAATATAACTCTCTGGGCCTGCTGCGGGTCCAGACACCTTAGTAATACCCCCAGAGGGTCTTTCCAATACAAGGCTTGGCCAATAAGACAATACCTGATAGCTTTGAGCTTTAAAGCTCTTGCCTTGCTTTTTTCCATCCCATTAGGAGGCCTCAATTCTTGCAAAAAGTACAAGATATCCTTGTACGAAGGGCATGTTGCTAGTGGTATAGTGCTTTGGGAACACCATTTCGGATGACTCAGTGTGCTCATTGATGAAATTGATTCCCAAGTCTCTATAATTTGATTCAGCCAGTAGCTTGGCCAAACCTTGCCCTTTTATCAGCTTGGTGGGATTGATCTCCAGATCAAACTCTAGGATCTTGGTTATCCATTTACCTCTTCTTCCATCTATGTCAGGCTGTATAAGAATATCCTTCACAGAAGCTAAAGGCACATATGCAATGATCTTAGAATGCAAGACATAGACTCTGAAAGCTTTAAGAGCTTTCACCAAGGCATAAGCCTGCTTCTCCATGATCTCGTACCGGAGCTCTGCATCTCTCAGCGCTTTGCTAAAGAAAGCAATGGGTTGCTCTTGTCCTTGATCATTTTTCTGCAATAACACTGCCGCTACTGTATCAAAGGAAGCAAAAGAAAATATCAGAAAATCTTTAGAATAATCTGGATTGATTAGCACAGGAGCCTCAGTCAATGCCTTCTTTATCTGGTCAAAAGACTTTTTGGGTTCAGCAGTCCATTTCACTTCATTTCCCTTCCTGAGCATGGCTATGATGTGTTTCACTAATTCAGCAAAATTTGAAACAAACCTCCTCAGGAAATTAATCCTTCCCAAAAATGCTTGGACCTCCTTTTTAGACCTGGGAAGTGACAGGGCCTAAATTGCTTCTACCCTGTCAGGGTCAATTCTCACTCCCTCTGCTGATACTATATGGCCTAATAGTTTCCCTTCTTGCATAGAAAACAATGATTCCTTGGGATTAAGGGAAAGGCCAAACCTGCGACATTTCAGGAAAACCCTCTTCAAGTGGCAGTGGTGTTCTTTGTCGGTTTTGGAGAAGACTGTTATGTCATCTAAATAAATTACCACGAACTTATCTTTCTCCCCGATGAAGGCTATGTCCATGGCTCGCTGAAATGTTGCCCCTGCATTCATCAACCCAAATGGCATCTTGGCATACATGAATGTGCCCCATGGAGTTGTGAAGGCCGTCTTTTCTCTGTCCTCAGGCATGACTGATATCTGATTATAGCCAGAAAATCCATCAATCATAGATATCCTGGACGCACCAGTAACCTTCTGCAATATATGTTCCATGTTGGGCAAGGGGTAATTGTCCTTCCTTGAACTTCTGTTCAGGTTCCTGAAATCGACACAGAGTCTAATTTCACCGCTTTTCTTTCTCACTGGGACCAAATTGGCCACCCAGTCGGAGTATCTCAAGGGAACAATGATTTGGGCATCTAGCAGCTTTTTCACCTCTCTCTCCATGACAGGTAGTAGCATGGGATTTATCTGCCTCAGTTTCTGTTTGAATGGCTTAGCCTCCTCTCTCAGTGGGATCTTGTGCTCAATGAATGACGTGTCATATGTCTCAAGTTCTTCGTAGGTCCATGCGAACAGATCAGAAAACTCCCTCAGCAACTCAGTGTATCCGATCCTCTGCTCCTCATTTAGATTCCTTGACATCTTGACCATTTTGGGCTCCTCTAATGTGCCTATTATGCACTCAGCTGTGTCAGCATCGTCACCTGAAACTCTGCCCTTTATCACCACATCATTCCCATTGAACAACCTTTCTAATGGGATCAGTCCCTTCGGTATGTGGTTGCTCGACAGTTGTATGATCTGGTGGTCAGCCGCTTTATTTAGCAACTCTCCAGGGTGAGGGTCCGGTTCCTCTTCAATGTCAGGGTCCTCATCTATGTGCAATGCAGAAAAGTCGCCCACTGATCGGAAAAACTTTTCGATCTCCTGATCGTCTTCAAATACTTTCCAATGCTTGACATTGTCTGGTACAGAGGGTCTGTATTTTATTTCAACATTGGACCCAGCAGTGGGCGGCACAGGAACTTCAAACAGACTAGCTGAGAAAGCTAGAAAATCAGCTGGAGCATTTTCTTCCCTTGGAATGAAAGAGATGTTAAAGGCCAGAAAGAAATTATCCACAAGGTCCCATACCTCGTTCCTATAATTTCTGAGACGAGGATGCTTGGTCTGATAAACATTTTTGACTTCCTGGGCAATCAACTCTGCATCTCCAAACACGACTATCTCCTTGATTCCCATTTCTTTTGCAGCTCTCAATCCCAGGACCAGGGCTTCATACTCTGCCACATTGTTGGTGACTTCAAATTCTAGCTTGTATGACAGAGATATGGTCTCTTGGGAAGGGGATCTAAATACCACACCAGCACCTGCACCAATACTGGAAGAAGCTCCATCAAAGAACATCTCCAAACAGAAGTGGTTGGAGGAGGCAATTCCTGATTGCTAGTGGGTTGCTTTCTGATTTGCAAAGGGGCCTCAGGGGTCTCAGTGACCTGCAACAAGCTAGATCCTAAGTCAGTGTCAAGTGCAAAGATGGGATGATTAGTGGGGTTTGCTTCATCACTGACAATGTAGGCTAGCTGGGCTTCTCTATATAATCTCCTGTGCTCCCCTCCAAAGATTGGGATGGTGGCATATGTGAGGTCCATTTGTAACGTCCCTCCAAGTCTCTTAATCCAAGATCTTGACAACAACATGCCGAACTTGGGGGGAACAACAACTACCACGATATCCATAATCATGCTCTTCATGGGCAGCTAAAACAAAGAGACCACCAGGTCCTTAATGACTCCCAAACACTGCACTCTCCTGGAGTCAAAAGAATAGAGGTCATGATAAGCTCAGGTGACTTCCAGTCCTAATTCCTCCATGAAATCTTTGGGAATGAGGTTATGAGAGGCCCCTGAATCCATCAAACAGTTGTGCAGCACCTTGTCATGTATGTTCAGGGAAGTGTAGAAGGGAGGGGATGAATCATCTCTATCTTCTACCATAGGTCCTAGGACAACTGCTGGCTTTTCATCTTGGAGGTTTATGAAGTCTGTGGATGGGCCTGAGGCTTTAGATTTCAAAAGGTCAGAGAAGTGATTTTTGAATTCCCCGTGTTTAATTAACTCAGTGAGTGGCACAGGAATTCTAAACTTTTGGACCTCATGTTCGAAATTGAAAGAAGACATGGGCTTTGGGATTTCTCTAATTTCAGGAACATGATTATGAACAATGGGAGAGAGAGGTTGGGCCTTCTTACCTCTGTGAGCATCCAGTATCTCATTGGCAGGCTTCTCTTCTCTATTGGATGGCTCGGGAACATCAGGTGTCGCTGCTCTTCTGTCGGATCTCAGGTTATACCTGCCCCGGCCTCCACTAGCTTTGTCTCCCTTACTCAATTCGTTCAGCTGACCATCCATGAGAGACTCTTCATATGCTGATTGGGTCAGATGAGGGAAAGGAGGAGTGACTTATACAGAGTGGATTTTAGGTTCAGGCTCGTTTGCTTCCCCTTCTGGTTCCTCAGTTACAAAATTGTTCTGAAAGGGAGCTTGAACCCTTTGGTCGTCTCTGCCCCTTTCCTTCTCTCTGTGCATAGTTGGGGGAGAAAAATTATTTGGCCTTCTGAAACCTCCTTTATTTTCAATGTTCTGAGGGCCCTTGTACATTTTCTTCTTCTCCACCTTCAACCTCTCCACCTCCTCTTTAAGGAGGTTCATAACTCAGTTCAGCTCGTTTACTTGGGAGTGGGGCAATGATGGGCCGGAAGTTGAGGCTTCCGATTTCTCCTTTCTTTTGTCCATGTCAGCCTGGCTTCTCAATCTGTCAGCTGCCAATATATTGGATTCCACTTCTATAGTTGCATCTTGCATCTGAGCCAAGGAGGTGGCTCTTCTTTCTCTTAACACGAGACAGAAATCAGGGTCAAATGCGCCAGCATAGGAAATTTGAGCAGAGGCCTCTGAGGGTTTAATCTCTGCA
>SNQJ01S0009624.1:129520-140208 GCA_010110895.2 Picea sitchensis | reverse complement strand
CTCCTTCCATCTTCTTCAGAGACCCAAACTCAGTCATGTAATACATATAATCTTTTCTGTCTCCCCACTGCCTCAAGAAAACGTTATCCAAAGCTTCAATGCCAGCAATGGATCCAGGGGCTAGTCCCCGGAACCATTTCCTCACCTCCCCATCAAGGCTCTGGACAAAGAATCTCATCCAGAAATCTTCACTCTCGATATTCAAGTTGTCTGCATAGCTGTAAAAGGCAGCTAGGTGCTCTTCAGTAGTTACATCTCCCTCACCATTGAACTTGGGCATGTATTTCAAATAGTCTCCAGCAGGGAGAGGGTTCAGAGGCTGGGGTAGAATCAAAGGAGCATATTGGGCAACAACTATGGCATCCATTCTGTTCGGAGGGGGATTAGCACCAGCCATAAGTATATTAGGTAGAGGAGAAATCGGACGAGAATGAGTATGAACGGGAGATGTCGGAACATATATCCTTGGAGGAGACAACGGAGAAAACAGAGAAAAAGCCAAGGGACCTGAGTGTGCAGACGCTTCTCTCTGCATAGCAGCAGTAACAAAAGGAGGGGTGGTGAAACCTTCAGACGCTAGAGGCCTGTGATGGGGAAAGACATCTGGGGAGGAGGGAGTGACAAGGATTTCTCTTTCTGGTACCAAACCAGGAGGGGAAAACTCAGCAGGAACACTCCCGAAATTTAAAGAACGGGGGACTTCGGAAAAAGGACGACTAGGAAGCTGCGAATAAGAAAATGGAGTTCTCACAGAAGGGGAGGGTGTATTACTTATTTCATCGACGGAAACTTCTTTTGCAGATCTCTTTCCCTTCCTGCGCACTGCTTCCACGTCATCTTCTGGTGTAGCTAAAGGCAAGTGTGGGTTAGACCTCGTATGTCTGCCTCTCGAAGCCACAGTTGATAGAGCAGGTTCTTCCCAGTGGAGTCGTCACAATGGAGTCGCCAGGTGCACAGTAGCAATATTCAAGTTTTGATATCTGATGCACCTTCAGAATCAATTGATATTTGTCGTTCAATCCTGGGGAAAATGTTCAACTTCATCCCCGACAACGGCGCCAGAAATGTTGGCGACGGAGGTCACTCCTGGATTGCTAGTAGGAGCAGAGCCCGACACCCATCAGTTTAATGTCACGATTTGTTTGAATGGTGATCGAATGGAAGGAAACTCAGAACGATATGGTCTCAACTCAGAAACCAGACCAGGCATGCATGAACGAGTGAGGTCTTGATAAACTCCAAACAGTGAGTTGCAGTAAAAGGGTGAGTAGGAGGAAGACTTGCAAGAGAAGGGTGCAAAGGTCTATCACATACATCCGGTTTGTAACAGACTGAAGATGAAGACATTCGAACAAAAAATCCTTTCACATTCAAATGCAGATACCAGAGGGCACAACAATGTCACAACAAATCCTTTATCATAACAAGATTGTTAAGTCCACGTGAATCATACAACTGTGAACTCTCCGGCGTAAGACGAAACAAGATGGAAAAGAAGAACTGTTTGTTATAAATCAAGAAATCTCAGACACAGAGGCATAACAAGGGAACCAGAACGTTTGCTGAAAATTTACAGTCGGGAGCTTAGCTCTACCATCGATGGATACAAAAATGGAAAAAATGCCTACATATACTCAAAACAGTAATAGCAGCGGAACCAAGAAACTGCATTGAAATCTTTGTGTCTGCATGGCTTCTGACACTCTGCAGCCGCAATCTTTGAATAATCATGCAACTTATGGCAGACGCGATCGATCTTCTGACAGTTACATCGGCGAATCGACGTGCCTTAAATTCATTACAGGACGTCCCCATTATGGCGGAGACGATGTCTAACCACCCTCAACCACTTCAATAACTGCTTCTTGGGATTGAGAACGGCCCGGCCAACTCAACACTTCAGAATAAGTAAGACTTCTAGCGCTACCACCTGGAATACTGAATAGCTTGAGGGATAGGCATGGAGGCCAGCGCGGAGGATGAGCACATGACAGGAATGGTGATTCCAGGTTATAAGGGCATGGAAGGAGTGATGAGATGAGAGAGGGATGACAGAGGACAATTCATGGGGGAAAACATCGGGTGGAAGGGAGGAAGACGGGAGAAATGAATTCTCCTTCGGGTGACAGGCTATCGTGGAAAGGGACGGGACATGAGGCAAGCAACGAGTGGATGATGAGAAGAAGGGAGGACCTCGTGGACCGAAGAGGGGAGGCGAATGGATGACACATGGCAACATGGGAAAGGCATAAAGGGGGATGACATGATGGGAGACGGGCCCACTCTGGTTAAACACAGGGCATCTAAGAAGGGCAGGGCTGCACGAGCGCCATTGATCTGAGTGCTTTGATCTCGGCCGTCGGAAAGATGCATCAGTGATTCCGGACCCCCCCCCTCCGCTTAAAGGTAGAAAGGCGGGGGGGGTCCGGAATGGTCTTCGTCGCCATTGATCCAGGCGCGCTGATCTNCCGCTTAAAGGTAGAAAGGCGGGGGGGGTCCAGAATCGAATATGCGCCGTTGATCCAGGTGCTCAAATCTGGGCCGCTCGGACTTGCTCGTGACTTATCTTGGGCGCATGGTCACTCGAAACTTTGGACAAGTGGGTTTTTAACCCCTTCTTTTGCTTTCTAGCCCCCCTTACAAGAAATATCACTAACAGTATATAATCAGCAATGGCATGTAATCATTCCCTCTAAATCTCAATTTCATCTCCAGTCACACCCTCTGAAATTTTCCTTTAGGGTCCCTATATCCGGCTCTGCAGTACTATCACCTCCACTGCATTTTGGGTACTGTCAGCCAGTAGCATTCTCCCCCACATGAGTTGTCCCATTCATATCCCCCTTTGGCACTTTGACACCCATGTTGCTTTCAACCTTTAGGGATGGGAGTCTTGATAGTCTTACATCATGTCGCGAATTAGCCACATACTCCTCCTCATTTTGCTAGCCTACCCAATGGACTCCCAGGAAACTTCCTCATGGTTTTATATTAACTGCACTCCCACAACCCCATTTACCATCCATTTCATACACTAACAGTTTGCCCATCTTCAGACTACCCTCCATACATTGCCCTAATACAGAAACCTTCTTATGGGGCCCCAACCCTCCCCTTGTTTTTACCAACTTTCACCATCCTCAGGCCAAGCCATATTACACTGGGGCACCCATTTTTGTATCTGCATTATTATCATCATCACTGATTTTTTAATTCTTTTTGTAATTAAGACGTTGTTTCCAGCATTTTACATAGCTTTTTGTCGTCACCTTTGGCAAAATTCTTGGCAAATGCAACCCATGTTTCCCTTGGTTGGGGCATTCCTTATCACCTACTCCTGTTGACATCATCCATAAACCCCGAGTATCCCATAGGCCACCTACCTCTACTCTCAGAGTTTGTTTACTTTGTCCTCCCTCTGGCACAACTTATCCCACGTCTTGTTGTCCCCCTGACACTCGACCTCGTTGAATGGTTTCAACCACTTATACTTCGCATCTATCCCCAACCAAGGGCAGTCTTGAGTCTCCATGCATCTTGACTTCATCCATGTACCTCCTCAGTTCTTGACCTCACCTAGTGTATTTCACGAAGTCCTTTGCTTCTTGGCATCGCATCTCCCTTTTTGTCGACATCAACATAGTTTCCAGGAGGGCGATAGTATCTTGACTCTTATTACCTGTACAATGAGGAGTCTCAGATGGCATAGGGAGAACCATCATTACTCTCTTCTATCATTGACCCCCATAACATTCGACTTCAACACTTTCTCATGTTACGGTGGGTCTTACTTGCGCCCATTGCAGTTGTTTTTTATATTTTCCAAAGACCTCTGAACTTTTTTGGGCTATCAATGCCAATAGAATCCATGATGCTTCTTACAGGTGTCATTGCCTACTATTCAGAGTATGTTCCTCATCAAAATTGTCCTCTACCTTTATCAAAACTTCCCCTGAGGGCACTGCAGTTGTCTACATCAACACACAGTTTCAGTTACTGTACAACACCCCTTTGTTTTGAGTTATATGACACGAGCATGGGGCATGTCCACCTCATTTGTGCACAATTTATTTTAAACACCTTGCAAAAGGTTGGGTCCTATAGGTTCCCTTCTCCTTCCAACAGGTCACTCTTGACACTCTCACTATCGCTCTTTCTTACAACAGTACTCTTAGTAGAAGAAACATTGATGAATTTCACTTATCCATATTCTCCTAACCTCATCCATCAGGGGGCATCTGTTATCAATGAAATTTCATCCGCAAATGGTTACAGGAATCCAACATCTTCAAATAGTTCAGTCCACCCATGGACCAAAATTACCAAAAAATCATTTCCAAAAGGTACAAAACAATACAATCAGTTATAAAATCAAGATGCACTATGACTACATAGGGTGCACATGCACATGTGCCATCCAGAAACGCAGGAAAAGTGCACATGCACACGATGCACAATTGTGGATGCTAAAAGTCATGCACACCTAAGAACAAAGCATTTATGAGGTTGGTCAGCCTCCCACCCACTTCTAGTTCAACGTCGAATTCAATTTGACATCCACATCTCTGCTGGATCCGACTGGGTGGTTGGTCAAAGACCTAAATGTGCCCTAAAAAACCCCTTTTCACACTAAAAGATGGTTGCACAATACCTCAAAGTGGTACTATAAAACAAGGCCATGGGTGCACTACATTTTCAAGGAATTCATTTGCAAGGTTATGCTCCTGTTATTCTCTTGGGGAATCTTCTTTTCTCATCAAGAGCATACTAACACCATTCCATTTGGAAAATCCACCTCACCTTTTGAGTGGGTTAGCTTGGGATTCTTTCACCATTTCTTTCAAGTTTTCAAAGTTGTAAGAAGAGCTTAATATTAGGGGTTCAAGAACCCTCCCTTGGAGGAAGAAGGGACCCAAAGTCCCCTTTCTTCTTGGTGTTTTCTTTTCACTAATACAATCTTTTCCATTGGTGACATGAGTCTTGTTTGCTTCTTGTTCTTATGTCCTTATGCTCAATAGTTTAGTTGTTCTTTTCTTTTCTAGTTTAATTCTTATCTTAGTCTTTTATGTTTATTTTTCTAACCCTTTCCTTCATTTCTGTCTTGCTTAGCTAACCCAAATAAGCTTGTAAGCACCTATGTTTTTCTCATTCGGGTGAAAAAAGAGGTGCAACACTTATTTCTCACACTAATGAGAGAAGTTGAATTTGGCATGAACGATTCAGACATATAAATTTCTGAAGTTTGTAGGCACAACAAACTATGAACATGGTTGTTGGTTTACCGAAGGTGTTTCCCTTGAAGGTGTATGCAAGGGTTTCATACTTGGGAAGCATCATTGAGCATATTTTGACTATGGACAAGTGTGGCGAGCACATAACCTACTGGAACTGGTTCATAGTGATGTTTTTTTATATCAACTTACCTTCACTGGCAGGTGCAAGGTACATTTTAACTTTCATTGATGATTTCTCTCGCTTCCCATGGGTGTTTTTCTTAAAGAATAAAAATCTTGTCTTTGAGAAGTTCAAATAATTTTGGGCCTTTGTTGAAAAAAAATATTGTCAACCCATTAAGTGCTCGATATCAAACAATGGTGGTGAGTATGTCAATCAACCCTTTGAAGAATACCTACTTCGATCTGGTATTGAATGACAGAGGTAAGTTCCTGACACACCTGATTATAATGGAGTTGTGGACTGAAAGAATCAAACATTAGTCAAAATGGCTAGATGTGTTCTATAGGATAAAGACTTGCCTCCTTGCTTCTAGGATGAAGTGGTGTATTATGCCAATTATCTACTCAATTGCATATCAACTTTAGTTGTTCCTTCCATGACTCCTATTGAACAATGTTATGGAAAGAAACCTTTTGTTGGGAACCTCCATGTGTTCAGATGTGTTGCTTGGTCTCACATCCCTAATGATTGTCGAAAGATATTGGATGTAAAGAGTCATTCTTGCATCATGATGGGATACTCTGAAGAGTCGAAAGTCTATCGACTGTTTTATCCTTTCCGATGATATATTATTATTCGACATAATGTTTGGTTTGATGAGAAGTATTCTAGAGTCAAGTTTTTGAATGCCTCCTCTAGATTACTGTAGGATGATCCACTTAATGTTGTCTCGGAAACTAGTTCTCATGTTCCTCTCTTCATTCCTTCGACTAGTACATCGAACCTTGTGCCTATTGTGACTTGATCATTGATTTCTAATTTTACTAGTCCAACATATTCTATTTCGACTGGTCCACCGACTGCAAAACCTCCAAATTTTGATAAACCTACTAAATTGAACAACAATTCACTTTTTTCTTTTCTACCCCATTGGGCTACTGCCAAGACAATTGAAGTTGTTGGATTTGATGTTGGAGATGCATCTTGTGGACAACAGACTCAAAGTCAGAAGAAACATGCTAGTGTTTCCCTCATGACTCACATCCTTGAAACCTCTGATCATGTTACCTATGACCTAAATGGGGACAAGCCATGAAGAACAAGATTGATTCCTTGTCGATTAATCAAACTTGGGACTTGGTTCCTCAACCTCATGGAAAGAACATTGTAAATTGTCAATCGGTCTAAAGGGCCAAATTCACATATGATAGTGTTGTTGAGCAACATAAATCACACCTTGTCGAGGAGGTATTTTCTTAGCAAGAAGGCATCGACTACATTGAAAATTTTTCCCTTGTTGCAAAGATGAAATCGGTTCGATTGATTCTTTCCCTTGCTGCTTGTTTTGAATGGCATATTCCTCAAATGAATGTAAAGAGTGCCTTTCTTCATGGTGATGTATCTGAAGAAATCTACATGGAACAATCGCCTGGCTTTGTGACAGATTCCAATTTGGTATGTCGACTCAAGAAGTTTCTTTATGGTTTGAAGTAGGCTTCCTAGGCATGGTATCTTAATATTCACAATTTCTTTCTTAGGTTAAACTTCCAATGGTGTGAATCTGATCACAGTCTGTATGTTCTCTACTCCAAAAAAAACACCTTGATTGTTGTTGCATATATTTATGAATTAATCATTACTGGAAATACTATTGCTCTCATATTTATATTGAAGAAACAACTTGTTGACTCCTTTGACATGATAGATCTTGGCACTCTGCATTATTTTCTGGGTCTTCAAATATTACCATTGTTAAGAACCAAATATAAAAATAGCATAAAAACATCAAATAAGTACTCAACGGCTTGACAAAGAGAGAATTTCAGATAATAATCCTCTTCCAGTGGGAAACCTCCTTATACACCACATAAATTTACAAATACAAGATGACTCCAAATGAAAAGGTCTCCTTGGTATATATAGGAGACTAGGAGGTTCAATTACAACTAATGGACCCAAGAAAACATAAATAAAATAACAATACTAATGTAATATGCCCCAATTAAGGGGTAATGTGCCACTATTTAGGGCTTAACATGCCCCTACCCTTCATAAACGTGTTGTCCACAATGATTGAGGAATTTTGGATAATTCTGTATAAAAGACTCATCTTCCCAAGTGGAATCTTCAGTAGGTAGTTTCTTCCACTTAATAAGATACTCTGAAATGGATCTATTCCTCAACTGGCAAATTATTGTGTCAGTGATAGATTCAGGCTCCAATATGATTTTTCCTTCCTAGTCAAGTTCTGTGAATATAGTTTGAACTGGGATCTTGTCACCTATAACCTTCTTTAAGCATGGAACATGGAAAACTAGGTGTACTCGTGAAGATGCAAGCAACTCCAATTTGTATTCCATAGTACCAATATTTTTCAACACATTATAAGGGCCATAGTACTTTGGTGATAATTTATGATCCTTCTTATCTTGCTTGAGGGAATTCTATTTGTATGGTTGTAGTCTTAAAAATACCCAATCCCCTACTTCAAAACTTCTTTCACTACATTGTTGATTTGCTTGTTATTTCATGTGATTCTGTGCCATGGTTAGGTTTTCCTTTAAGAGTTGGAGAACTTGTTGTTGATGCTCGATGTGATCTTCCACTGCTTGAACCTTAGATTTTTATTTTAGAGAAAAAGTGATGGAAAGTGGGTGATATCCATAGAGTGCCATAAATGGTGTCATTTTTGTTGCAATATGAAAGGAAGTGTTATACCACCATTTTTCCAAGGGTAACCACTTGAACCATTGTGTTTGTTTATCATAGACAAAGCAACGAAGGTAGACTTCTAGACATTTGTTCACTATCTCAGTTTGTCCATCCGATTGAGGATGATGAGATGATATATGATCCAACTGAGTACCCAAACAAGAAAATAATTATGTCCAAAAATGTCTAGTGAACATGGGATATCTGTCACTTACAATAATTTTTGGGATTCCATGTATCTTTTGAATTGTCTCCATGAATTCAGTGGAAATTGTAGTGGCTTTGAAAGGATGAGCTAGTGCACAAAAGTGTGCATACTTGGTCAGTCTATCAAAAATCATCATGATGACACTCTTTCCTTCAGACTTTGGTAACCCTGTGATGAAATCCATGGAAACCTCCACCCAACATTGACTTGGGATGGCTAATGGTTGTAAAACAACTGGGTTCTTAATTGCTTCCACCTTATTTTGTTGGAAAACCAAAAATTCTTCTACAAACCTTTGAACATCAGTTTTAAGGCCATCCCCAAAACATTCCTTCTTGACCTTGTGGTAGGTTTTCAAAAATCCTGAGTGCCCTCCTACCAGAGAGGTGTGCAATTCCAAGAGTACTTTTTGTTTGAGTTGGGAGTTATTACATAAATATAAATGATATTTGTACCGTAATGAATCATTTTTCCATGTAAATGTATCTGATGCACTCGAATCTTACTGCAACCTTTGAATGAGAGTCCACACTTTTTCATCATTCTTCCATTCATCCCTTGCTTCTATTATCCAAACAGGTTGGATGATCGAGATAGAACAGAGAAAGGCCTCAACATCTTCATCCTTTCTTGAGAGTGCATCTGCCACAACAGTTTGCTTCCATTTTTAGTATATGATTTCAAAATCATAACCCAACATCTTGGTCACCCATTTTTGTTTTTATTCTAAATATAGTCTTTGTTCCAAGAATTATTTAAGACTATCATGATCTTTTTTTACCTTGAAGTTCCTACCTATTAGGTAAGGGTGCAATTTCTTCAATGCATGTAGTATTTCCATCATTTCCTTCTCATAAATGGGTTTTTGTAAGTACTTTCCCTTGAGTGGCCTACTTTGAAAATCAAGGGGTCTTCCTTCTTGCATTAGAACAACACCAATGTCATTTCCTGAGGCATCACATTCCAATATAAATATTTTTGTGAAGTCTGGTGTGGTCAAGATAGGATATTTGCACATAATATCTTTAAGTTATTCAAAAGATTGAGTTTCCTATAGAGTCCATGAAAATGCATCCTTCTTATTTAATTCCATTAAAGGTGTTTCTATTCTTCCATAGTTTTGAAGAAACTTGTGGTAGTAACCTATCAAACCCAAAAATCCTCTAAGATTCTTCAATGTTTTGGGAATTGACCAGTCCATCATGGCCTTAATAGTTTTGGGGTCTACCTTGACACCTTCATGAGATACAATATGACCCAAATACTCTACCTCCTTCACCCCAAAGAAAAATTTGGATGGTTTGGCATATAGCTATTGCTCCTTTAGTAGTTGTAGCACCATGTCAACATGTCAAACATGATCCTGCTAAGACTTTCTATAGATTAGTAAGTCATCAAAAAATACTAACACAAATTTTCGAAGGAAGGGCTTGAAAATGGAATTCATCGACCCTTGGAATGTGGAAGGTACATTCTTAAGGCTAAAAGGCATGACCAAAAATTCATAATGGCCTTCATGAGTTTGGAATGTTGTTTTTGGGATATCTACTTCCTTCATTCTAATCTGATGATACCCCTAACGAAGATCCAAATTTTTGAAGTAGATTGTGTTAGGACCACACAATGTACCCTTTTTACCCATACTTTTTGCCATTGTTATACCCTTCATCACCTGTATTTAGACTTATACTATCATTTCACCTGATCATTCCAAGGTACACAACGTCATTTCTCATTACTACACGTTTAATTTGTTTTGCATGATATTTTACATCACTCTCGTACTTAGCCATTGATTAGAAGCGCATAAGTGTCTATATTTGTAGAATAGTATTCAAGGCCGATGCTGAAACACAGAACTGCCCAAAGCCGCTGTTGAACTGATGCTGAAACACGGAAGCTTCTACACAGTCCAAGGATGCATATGCCGAAACATGGAGCTGCTACACAGTCCGAGGATGCATATGCCGAAACACGAAGCAGCTATATAGTTCGAGGATGTAGATGCTGAAACACGGAGCTGTCACTCAACTCAGAAGTGCAGATGCTGAAACACAGAGGAGATCACCACGATGCTGAAACACGAAGCCATGATAGTCAGCAGTCAAGGCCGACATAGGCAAGAGCACAATTCACGTGGTTGAAACAGCCCGTGAATTGCGATGATGAAACAGCATCAGCAGCCAGAGAAGAAGCTGTTACACCAGCCGTAACAGCAATGCCTCGTTAGCTCCTGTATTAGCATTCGGTTGCGTGAGAATAGGACACCCTATGCTGATTTAGAAAGAAGATCTGATTTAGTGTAGGATCCAGATCTGCTTTGTAATGATTGTATCGATGGGATTTTCCCTTTAAATTCAAGGGAAATCAC
>SNQJ01S0009624.1:94711-129510 GCA_010110895.2 Picea sitchensis | reverse complement strand
ATATAGTGCGTGGCTATCTTTGAAACAAAAGACTTCCCTGGGTTGATAATTTATGTTTCACTTGGTTGTTTAAAATTAATTAAGCAATTATAGTGACCAACAGATTGCTCCATGTAGTTCATCTAACAATTCATCAATGACGAGAATGGGAAACTTGTATTTAATAATGATCTTGTTGAGCTCTCTATAATCTAGACACATATGCCATGAGCCCTCTTTCTTGAGTACCATTACCACTGGTGCAGAGTAAGAACTTTGGCTAGCTCTAATAATGCCAACCTCTGACATTTCTTCAACCATACACTCAATTTCACTCTTCTGGGCATAAGGGTATATGTAAGGCCTGATGTTAGGAGGAACACTCATAGGAATTTGTTGAATAGCATTATCATGATTGCGAGTGGGTCGAATACCTCTGGGAATATCTTCAAATACTTTAGAATGCTTATCAATGATCCCTTGGATATCTAGTGGAATAGATAGCTTAGATGTTTGAACATCTAGTGAGCATAGTTGTACGATTACACCATGATGCCCATTTCTCAATAATGTTTTTATGCCATTAGAGATTATCACCTTAGTGGGTTTCCCTGTGATACCCCTTAACTGAATTTCCTTTCCTTCCAATGAAATTTTCATGAAAAGTTCTTGAAAATTAAAATCCATTGTTCCCAATGATTGTAACCATTGGACTTCTAGTACGACATCAACACCACCCATGGGTTTAGAAATCATTGGACTATTCATTACATATTCCCCCATAGTAAGATAGATCTTATGGCATTTTCCTGAGAAATTGATAATTCCTCCATTTGCAATCATTACATGAAACTACGATGTTGGATATATAAAGCAATTGAGAGCTTTGACTAATTTATAGTGAATGAAATTTGAGTACTACCAGAATCAATTAGGACTATTAAATTTTTCATTTTGATATATCCTTCAATCTTGAGGGTTTGAGGAGTGTTAATTCCAGCCAATGCATTACATGATATGGTGGGAGTCAAAACTTCAGAATAAATATCTTCTACATTTTCAGCTTGATATGGTTCTTGTTCTTCTTCTTCTTTTTCTTCCTCTTCACAATCTATGTAGAATAATTTTTGTCACCACACTTATGTCCCTTACTGTACTTGATGTCACAATTAAAACATAAACCTTTTTATTTTATTTCCTCCAATTGTTGACGTGTCAACCTTGTAGGTTGAGGTGTTTTAGAAGAAGGAACATTATTCTCTCGATAGATGTTACGAGTGGTCCTTCTAGTAGCCATAGCCATATTTTTACTTTCAACATTTCTCACCACCCTGAATGCATTCTCCAATGATTTGAGTTCCCAAAGGAAAAATGCATGTTGAATTCTATCCTTTAAACTTCCTATGAATACATCAATCAGGTGCTCATCTGGAATATTTGTTACCTTTATATTCAATCTTTGGAAGTTCTCAATGTGCTCCACAACTAAACCCTTTTACTTGAGATTTATCAATTGGCTGAAGAATGTATTGCTCCTTGTATCCTCGTAGTGTGATATCATTTATTCCGTGAAAAATTTCCAAGTGACAAGTGATTTACGAGAACAAATCCATTGATACCACACAAATTGATTGGGTTCTAAATATAAAGGCGCAATTCATACGTTTTGTGTGTGTGGCACATCATGTAGATCAAAGAACTACTCCATTTGAAGTATCCATGTGATTGGATGCTTGCCATCAAACTTTCTCATATCAATCTTAGAAAAGTGGTTGGTCTTCAACCCAAAGTTAGAGTTTCTCCATTCTTGATTCATCTTCCTTGTGTCCTCATCATGAATTTCATGGGATACATTTTCACTTTCCGGGGTGTTATCATTGAAATTTCGTCCGCAAATGGTTATAGGAATCCAACATCTTCAAACAGCTATGAGTCCACCCATGGACCAAAATTACCAAAATTGAATTTCCAAATGATCCAAAACTATACAACCAATTATAAAATCAAGATGTGTTATGACTACACAGGGAACACGCACACATGTGCCATCCAGAAACGTAGAAAAAGTGTACATGCGCATGATGCACAACTATGGTTGCTAAAAGCCGTGCACACCTAAGAACAATGCATTTATGACATTGGTCAGCCTCCCATCCACTTCTAGTTCAGCCTCCAAGTTGATTTGACATCCAAATATTGGCTAGATCCAACTGGGTGGCTGGTCAAAGACCTAAAGGTGCCCTAAACAACCCCTTTTCACACTAAAATCTGGTTGCACAATACCTCAAAGTGGTGCTATAAAACAAGGCCATGGGTGTACTACATTTTCAAGGAATTCATTTGCAAGATTATGTTGTTGTTATTCTCTTGGGGAATCCTCTTTTCTCATCAAGAGAAACTAGAACCATTCCATTTGGGCAATCCACACCACCTTTTGAGTGGGTTATCTTGGGATGCTTTCACCATTTCTTTCAAGTTTCAAAGTTGTAAGAAGAGCTCAATTGTGGGGGTCCAAGAGCCCTCCCTTGGAGGGAGAAGGGACCCAAAGTCCTCTTTCTTCTCGGTGTTTTCTTTTCACTAATACAATCCTTTCCATTGGTGACATGAGTCTTGTTTGTTTCTTGTTCTTATGTTCTTATGATCAATAGTTTAGTTTTTCTTTCCTTTCTTAGTTTAATTCTTATTTTAGTCTTTTATGTTTATTTTTATAACCCTTTCCTTTGCTGCTGTCTTGCTTAGCTAACCCAACTAAGCTTGTAAGCACCTCTATTTTTCTCATTTAGGTGACAAAAGAGGTGCAACAGATTGGTGACTCCACTGGGGAAAGGTATCAATTTCCTACCCCATTTGGGTTATTCTAGCTCTTCTTTCGGTTTATTTAATCTGCAGGTACCATAATCGGTCCAGGTCGACCTGCAAAATATCTAATTCAAAGCTGAATTGAGAGAATTCCATCCAGAATTTTCTTCACAACCATGTGACAGGTGTGTGCAGGTTTATTGTCCCACAGTCGTGCATCGTGCGCACGTGTGCCAAAATTACTGTGTTATTCAGCGCCCTCTGTGTACCTATGCCCAAAAGTCTTTCTCGGTTCAAGCATTGGTGCTCAGTGCGCCTCTGTCTACTCTGAGACCTGCACACCTATGCAAAAAAATACACATTGTAAGCCTTTTTGTGATTTGTGGAAGGCCCCTAGCCTTCTTAAAAATGATTCCATGCATGTTGTAATCTGCATCACACTTAGTTTCCTCTCCATATAAAGGGATTAGTCAAAACACATAGGCACTTAGGGTGTTTAAAGTCATTATTTCCTCTTTTGCTTTCATTTTTCCACATGGATGGCTTGCTTTGACTAAGAGTATAAGTTGGAATCATTTGTAATCACATAAAACTTGCATTGGGACCAAAAATTGGATAACAATTGCTTAGTATGCTCTTCTCTTGCGCTTCAAAGCGATATTGAGAATCATAAAAAGATTGTAGGACAATTTCACCTCCCTTAAAAAGACTAAACATTTAGGAGAGGACAACAACCCCCTTGGGACTCCACTTAGTTTATTTTTCAAACACATCCCAAGATTGTAATGGGCCCATACATGCCCACATGCTACAAAGATAGGATAGTGTTGAAATTTATTTTCTTAGGTTAAATCACTAGGGACGTTTAAAAGTTTTGTAACGGGCCCATCCATGCCCACATGAGCACAATCTAGGATAGTTTCAAAGATTTCTTAGATTAAATCACAATAGGGAGTTAAAGGAATAGTAACGGACCCACATGTCCACATGCTAGCTTCCTAGGGACTATTGAATTCTGCAAGGCTGTACCAAAGACATTTAGTTAATTAGGAAATCAAAGACTTGTAAGGACCAAGAAAAGTCCACATTCAGCAAGGTGACACATAATTTATTAAGGATTTGCACACTTTCACTCATTCACACACAAAAGTCACTCCTCACTCACATAGTTTTCATCTCGAAATGTGGATGTTGAAGTAAGTTTCCTCCAAAGGGATTCCAAAACACACCACCCTTTTCTTGACGAAACTATCCACTCCCACTTAATTTCAACGATATTGGCACACACCCCCAATCTCTCAAACAACCAAATCTATAATTTTTCTAAAAACTCACTAAGTTTTCCTCCACAAGAGGTGCCAAAAGAAATATTTTAGTCTAGGTAGAATTTTTGGGATAGGCATCCAAATAACTCTGTCTTATCTGGTTCTCACATTTTCAAAACAATAGAAGTTGTCAAATAGGGAACTTTAAATCCTCCAAGTCAAGTGTTCCTAACACCATAAGGTAGGGAGATACCCGTGAAGGGTTGAAGGCTGAGGTCTGATTGTTCTATGTGTCCCCCCTTAAAGCACCCACCTCTTGGATGGGATCCAGCCCGTGACCCATTTATTAGGCCAAAAATCGAAATGTTGCACTTTGACCGAGGTACCTAGTGACCAAATTTTAGAACATCTACCTAGGTGGCATTTGTGGGCTGCAATTGCACCTTGATCGTATTTTTTGTGGCTATTGGGAAATATCGTCAGTTCTTTCGGGATATGCCCCCTCTACCCCTCATTATAACTGATTTCTTCATCCTTCACAAGTTCCTCTTCTGGTGGCTTCAAACCCCACTGTTGAGTGTTATTGGAAGGTCTAGTGCTATTTTGAGAGGAAGGACGTTACATATTTTAGGACACGATCATTTGTTTTCTTTGTTCCCCCAGAAAGACAAAATCCACTTATCCACATATATGATTCTTTATCAAAACACTTTATGTATGATGCCCTTCTGATTACATTTGATTTAGATATATATCATGTAAAGTTCACGAATTGAAACAAAGGCTTTTGTTTATTTATTACTCTCACCACCATTCTCACACATCCACTCAGCTAGTCAGACATCATAGGGGACCCACATAACCCCCTCATTCCAGATGCTTTCTAAACCTACCTCCTATTCTAGGGGGAGTTCCTAGTCTTTCCAACTCATTGACTCCACCTTCTCACACTCATGTGAGTGCCACTGTCTTAGGATCAGCTTTTGTTGGTTCCACCTTACTTGGGTCTAATTCCCAAGGTCCACTGTCCACTTGCTCTCCTTTACACCAAAGCAGGGGGGAAACTTCCTCTCAAGGGGGAAGTGCAAACCCACCTAGTCCCCCCCAAGGGTCAGGTTCACAAACCACTCACACCATGGCTGGAATTAATCCTTCGCCACCACTCTAGATGCCATACTTTGCCTCTCTCAACATACCAAATCTAAGCAAACTCACAAATGATTCTATATTGCATGACCCCACATGGTCTACAATGCCTACCAAACTACCTTTAGATATCCCCAAGTTTGAAGGAAATGTAAGAGATTACCTTGCCAACCATGTCATGACTTTCCACTTATGGTGCTCTTCCAACAACATTATGGGTGATTCCATCCGACTATAATTATTTCAACGCACACTCACTGGCCCATCATCCAAATGGTATGCAGATGAAAATTCAGGGTCCCATGCAACTTTTGAGTCCTTGGCCAAAGCATTTTTGACCTTCTTCCAATTACCAATCTTCCATGACAATGGTCTTGAACTACTCTCTATTTTTAAACAAAATTCAGCCACATATATCATTGATCACATTCACGAGTGGCATCGATGACGTAGTTTGTGCAAAGCAGAAACCACTAAACAACAATGTCTTGATTGGTTTCTCAGATCACTTGTCTCTCCCATATATAGAGATGTGGCTTCCACTTTCCCTCAATCAGAAGAAGAAGCCATCAGTAAGGCTCAACAATACGACCTCATATATTCACAATCAAGTTACTTGTACACAATATTTCCTGATCTCCCAAAACCCATGCCATTTGGCCAAGATAAACCCAGGATGTCTCACTCAGTAGACAGATTGATTGGTAACACCACACACCACAATCCACAACCCCAACAACCACCAATGTATGGCAGACCTCAATATCCGTCGGCATATGGAGGAACCCCTTATTATCCCCCACCCCCTTATCAATAACCATACCCTGTTGCCCTTCCTCCACCCATAAGCGGGCCACTGCTGACACCCGTAGTATGCCCACCTATCCAAACAAGTTCTAGTACTCCCTCCACCTCAGCTTATACCCTAAGTACTAGAGAAAGAACCATGCCTTCCTATGTACCTTACAGATCATTACCACAACATAATCCATACTTTCCATTTCCTAGCCCTCCATAGCCCATGGCTCCACCACCAAGACACCCTCACACTGGGGTTAATTTTGTTCAACCCTCTCCCATTTAGCAATATCAAAATTTTGAACAGCTGAATAAAGAAAATCCAACCCATCAGTCGAATAATGCTAAAAAGAAAGGAAAAAAATGGAACAATAACAACCCAGACCAAGGTGAAAATCACCCCCAACAGAACTAGCCTACTGGGGGTAACCAGAACCAAGGGATGTAGAACCCCCAAGGGGGAAACAACAATAGGTGTCAAGGGAAAAGTAACAACAACCTTCAAACTAACTTCCCCTGTGCCCTTTGCAGTGAGTTTGGTCATTATACTCATCATTGCCCCCAAATAGTTGATTTTAAATGGATGAAAGACTTAGTAAATGGACCACATCCTCCAGCACTGACTGCCCCTCAATAGGCCCCACAACAATATGTACAACAACCTCCCCTAGCTATGCTACAGAATCCCATTCCACACCAGGGAGTGATGAACACCCAACATGACATGTAGCCTACCCCACCACAGTTGGGACAATATCTCAACCTGAATAATCCCGCAAATTGTACTATCCTCCTAACTAGTGAGGAAGAAGTCCTTCTACAGACACATAGTCGTCAATCCTGTGCACCTGCTGAGTCTCCTCCCACTCCCCCAGAAACAATCCCAGCACCAACGGGACCCCCATTGATGATTCCTTTCCCTAACATAGAAAGACCTCTTCGCATCCCTTGCATCCCATTGCGTAGGAATGTCCACAACCCACAGGCTAGGGCAGCTCATAATTACAGTTTGGTCGATGACTTAGCATAGTCCCCAGGTGCAATGTCAGTCTTAGAAGTACTTCAAACTTGACCTACTCAGTGGAAATCACTATTTTCCACCTTGGGGGAAGTCGACCCCGTGGATACTCAACTCATCACATTTGATATTGACAGCGGAGAATATCGTCTCCCCACTCTCATCGCTTTTCAAATCCCAGTGAAAATTTGAAACATTAAAGTTCATCGGTGCATCATCAATGAAGGCGCATCCACATGCATCATGTCTAAGTCTGTATGGCAGAAAATTGGCTCCCCCAAACTCATACCATCTACCATTACCTTAAGATATTATGATGGATGACCATGTTCTCCTGAAGGGCTCTTCCAAAATGTCCCTGTAGAACTCGGGGGCAAGACCATTCTCATTGACATTGAAGTTATTGATGCCCCACTCGATTACAATATCTTGTTCAGTCGTATCTACATGTATGCTATGAAGGAAGTTGCCTCTTCCATATTTCAAACCATGATGTTCCCCCATAATGGGAATATCATTACAATTGACCAAGTTTCACATTATGAGCCTAACCCTTCTGCCAACATCGATAACATTCTCCCTTTCATCCATACTAATCCTGAGGCATACCCACTCATCGAAATGGGCCCTAGAATTTTCAAAGACCCATCCTTGTTAGGAACTTACCATGGTGCACCACCACTCATTCATCCTTCCAATCAAGTATGTGTCATCTCATCCAAAGGGACTGACATTGAGGATACCCTTCCTCCTAGTAAGGCTTCTCTCATATCTAACGTCCCACTAGTCGCAGAGCCCCTCCCTCACGAGCCTCCTGTGAACTTGTCAACTCCACTAGTTCATGATTTCACCTCACCCCAAGGCCATATCCCAGTTTGGGAGACAACTCCCCAAGCCATCACTCAAATCCCCTTCTTTTACCCTCCACCAAGCGTACAAGATTTCCAAGTAGCTGCAATGCTTACCCTCCCTAATATGGTGCTGGAAATCCCAGTTTGGTATTTACATCCACCAGAGATGGTTCCTCAACCTTCCCTTCCCCCCCAAATAGAAGGAATCCCAATGCAGATTCCCATACTCACTCCCACCATACCCTCTACACCCCCACTCACTAACCTCCCTACCACAGCTAGAGGCAGGCGAGAGAAGAAGGATCCCACAGCTCCACTTCCCCCACGCGTCCAACCTCCTTGTGCGCTAAGTGATAAAGATAGACACCCAACCAATAAATGCCCATCTCTACCCGAGTTACGTAACCTAATTCAACTCAATCAAACACCATCATCGTTCGTCACTTTATCAAGTACTGTTGCTACCTCCCCTAACATAAGTAGCAAAGGGTTGCGAACCAAATTCGCTTGCGCCATATGTTCAGAATATGGCCATTATACACACCATTTCCCAGCGCTACCTCAATTTCGACAGACATTAGTAGCAGTACGCCAAATCTTCCAGCACGAACCTAGTCCAGCTACATCATCCCCACCAAACATCAATGACATCCATTATGTCACGACTTTAATAAAAGAACGTATGAGATGCCCTTGCTCTCTGTGCAAATCCTTAGATCATTTTACATATCAATGTCCTATGATCATTGAATACAGGCAATGCCAAGTGACCCCGATTCAAACCCCTGCACCCCCTATAGAATCGATGATTAACCTTACCCCATCACTAGAGATTCTTCATATTATTTCTTCTGAACTAGAAGCACTCCCTATTCCTCTGTGGTTCTTGGATGACTTATATGAGGATTTACCCCCAAATCCCCCCAATTCTCCCATTCATTTCCCCACAACAATTTTACGCCCAACTACCACTAATAATCCCCAGTATCTCGATATTTGGTTTATGTCGAGCGAACCATCGTAATCTCATTGCGTCATTCCCCCTGCCTCTTCATCACCAGAGGAAAACCACATGGTGACAGTCACCAATATCACTCTTTTTGATCCCTTGTATTCCCGACAATTCTACTATGATGAGGACATACTCGAGGAATTAACCACCCTCGACTACCCATGGGATGCGCTACACCACAGAGTGCTCTTCCTTTCAAAGGAAGCCTTCAGGCCTCCTAACCAACACCCCATATACACAGTCGAAACCAAGGATTTTATCCCGTCAGGGAATATTGACTGGTTCAACAACCCCATACTTGCCCCTGATACTTTTGAAGAACGCAATATGGCCAACATTTCCCCCACCATCAAAATTGATATTTCCATAAAAAATGGGGTCGTCGAGGAAATCACCATTGGTGCCGCATGCACTGCTCAATAAATCACCACCTATAAAGCCCTCTTCCAAGAATACCGGGATATTTTTTCCTAGTCATACACTGAGATTCTTGACCTTGATCCCTCTATTGTCAAACATCGCATAGACACCTGGCCTAATATCACACTGGTTCAACAAAAACAATGACCGCTACACCCGTTCAAAGTAGCGGCTATCAAAGTCGAGATTGACATATTACACGTTGTTGGGTTTATCTACCCCATTGCCTATACCTCATGGGTTTCTAACCTTGTACCCATTAACAAAAAAAAAAAGTCACTATCCATGTATGCACGAACTTTCGCGATCTCAATCATGCTTGTCCCAAAGACAACTTTCCAATGCCTTTCATCGATCAAATTATCGATGACTACGTAGGCCACGAGGCTTTATCATTCATGGACAATTTCTCTGGCTATAACCAAATGCAAATCCACCTAGTTTATGAATACAAAACCACATTCACCACCCCTTGGGGAACTTTTGCATATCGTGTCATGCCTTTTGGCCTAAAAAACACTGGCACAACTTTCCAACGGGCTATGACATACATTTTTCATGATCTAGCTCATATCATCCTCGCATACTTGGATGACCTCACAGCTTGATCCAAAAAATAAATTCAACGTGTTGATGATTTACAAATCATCTTCCAAAGCTGTCATCAGTACAACATCCACTTGAACCCCCTTAAGTGTGTGTTCTACATCACTGTCGGGTGCCTCATAGGGTTCATTGTTTCCCAAAGCGGTATTACCATGGATCCCCTCAAAGTCTAGGCCATCACAGAAATTCCACCCCCACAAAATTTATGCCAACTCCAGAGCCTACAAGCAAAAGCTAACTTTTTAAGGCGATTTGTCCCAGACTATGCTACTCAAGCACATGGTTTCCTTTTCTTACTACGCCATGACATCTCATTCCACTTGGATGAACATTCCCAAAAAGCGTTCGACGATCTTAAAATGGCACTCTCCAACACCCCTTTAATTAGTTCACCCGACTATAATCGCAACTAGATCCTCTACATATCGGCGTTAGCCGTCTTAGTAGCATGAGTTATCGTTCAAATAGGAGATGATGATCATGAGCATGTCATTTACTACATTAGTAAAAAATTATCAAGGCCACTCTTGAGGTATAATCACGAAGAGAAACTAGCCCTTGCACTCATCCTCGCAATCCAGAAATTGCGCCATTACACTCTGCTTCGCACAACCAAATTCATAGCAGATTCCAACCCCATGCAATACTTTCTTAGTCATCGGAAAATTCATGGTAAATTTTCCCGATGGATCATTATCCTTCAGGAGTACAATCTCAAATTTTCAACACCCAAGAGAAAGAAAGCTCTCATCCTCATCGAATTCGTCACAGCCTTCCTCTCTGATACTACCAGTGCCCCCATCAATACCAACTTCCCTGATGAACATCTCTTTTACATCACTTCGGATTATCCTTGGTACGACGACCTCCTCGTCTACCTCCGAACCCAAAAGTTTGGTAACCACCTCTCATGAGATGATCATGATCAAATTCACCACTAGGCCCCCCTCTATATCCTTATCGAAGATATCTTATATCGGTGAGGGGTCCACACCATACTCCGTCGATGCTTGACTATTGACGAGGTTGAAAGAGTCTTGAATGACTACCATAGCGACACATGCGGGGGTCGTCTCTCGAGGATGTCCACTGCTCAAAAAATCATCCGCGCAGGTTATTTTTGTCGTACATTGTTTCACGATTGCATTCATTCCATGAAACAATGTGATAAATGTCGGATTTATGCCAACAAAGCATGGGTACCACCTGCTCTTCTACACCCAGTCATTACTGCAGGCCCCTTTTGTAAATGGGTCATTGACTTCATGACTTGCAACCCTCCATATAGCAATGGACACAAATACATCATTGTTGTAGTCGATTACTTTACAAAGTGGGCCAAAGCCATGCCTACCTTCAACAACACCGCTGACACCGCAACACTTTTTTTCTTCAATCACATCATATCCCGCTTTGGAGTACCACTCCAACTAGTCTCTGATCACAGAAAACATTTCGAGAATGAGATTTTCTTTGAAATCTCATCCCGGTTAGGATTCTCCCATGAGTTTTCCTCACCATATTACCCTCGGTCCAACAGACGAAGAAGTTAACAAGGTCCTCAAGACCATGTTACAGTGCATGATTAACAAACATAAGACTAATTGGCATCATATGTTATTTTCCGTGCTATGGGCTTACCATACGGCCGTGAAAATGGCCACCGGTTTCACACCATTTCATCTAGTCCATAGGTTCGAGGCCACTCTTCCTATAGAGTGTGAAATCCCCACCTTACACACCAAAATTGAGCTATTACCCAACACTTCTCCAATGGAGCAGCATTTGCTAACCTTAGAGTCCCTATATGAAGATCGTCGATCTTCCTTACAAAACAATGATACAGCCAAAAAACAATCAAAAGCCACCTTTGATCTCCATGTCAACCTCCGCTCATTTCACAAAGGCAACCTCGTCTTGGCCTACAATATCACTCATGATGACCTTGGTCATGGAAAATTCGAGTCACTATGGTAAGGCACTTACATTATCCAAAATTTCCTCATGAAAGGCGCATACATCCTGGCTTCCCCCGAAGGCCTCTCCCTCGAAGAACCCATCAATAGGTTGTACTTAAAGAAATTTTACACCTGAACGTAGACATTCTACATTGGGTTATTTTATTTTATAGTGTTTTTAATCTTTTTTCCATACCTTATGACTAAACTATCATTTGTGTTATTGACAGATGCCTCGTCCATCGACCTACCACATCGATTACTTCGACGGTGCCAACTGTTGGACACAGAATCTCACTTTGGCTGCTTGGGCCCTCTATTCCCCCTCACATGAACTGCTCCACTCCAGTGACATATGTTTGGGTTCAACAACCAACAACCAAGCTGAGTACACTATCGTCATTGGTCTTCCCGCTAATGCCAGCCATCATCGTATTCGTCACCTTAGCATCTTACTTGACTCTCAACTGGTTGTCCTCCAACTCAACAATGTGTACCATGTCTGCGATCCTTTCCTCTTTCGCAAATACCTACAAGTTAGACTTTTATCTCGACATTTTGATTTCATTACATTTACACATATTCCATGACAATTTAATCACATTATAGATAACCTGGCTAACATTGTACTCGATTGGCATATATCACATCAAGACACCTTTACACACACATAAACCATCAAAAGTCTATCACAACATATAGATTAGACATCATACACAACATTAAACAATTCTCACACACATGTGAACATCACAAAGACCCCAAAATGTATATCCATATATATATATAAATATCTGTCAAAAGTTCCATCAAAATGTTTACATACACATAGAATATATTGTATACAAAACTCGTAGGCCAATGAACCATCTCAGTACAAAACTGGTGTCCCCACACCAAAATGGGCTCACCAACCTATATAATATACAAAAATACACACAAGAACACTCATGGTGCCTCTAGAGCACCACCACCTGGCCCTTCCTCGGGAGGTGGTGCCCCACTCGCTATCGGTCCCTCTAGACCTAGAGGTAACCACCCAGTCATCACAGCACCTACTACTTTTTCTCGCCGAACCACGTTCCGCCACATCAACAGAACCCCCACACACTCCTCTAGGATTCCCTCATCCTAGAATCATGACCACATGCCCTCAGGCACACCCTATAGCACCGCCTCCAAGAGGTGACAAATATCCTCAAAATCTCTCCTAGCCTCGGTTGCAGGAGCATGTGATGGCCCTGCACGAGGGTCATCAAAATGACATATCCTAGCCGATATCTCCTCACTAGCTAGTCTTGCCTCAGCATCCTCGCGTCTTCATCTCTCTCCCACCCAGGGCTCTCCCCACGGAGGCCTCACCGGCCCCTGACGAGCTGATGCTCTAACACACTCCACCTCATGCCCACGAGGTCCCACTTCTGCACATACAAACAAACAAAGGATAGCATCAACATCCATCTATACATAATACACATGCTACACTATCTAAATATCAAAACATAAAAAACTACATCATACCTCAGTGGTTGAACACCTCTCCTGGAGGTAACACCATATCCAAATCACCCCAGAAGTCCACCCCACAGTACGAATACTGTAGTAGGATCTACGGCATCTGCCGCCACACCTGTGCAACCTCGGCCATGAAAAAATGGCCACCCTCCCCACCACCATGGAAAATCAAAATCCTTAACCACCGCATTAGTTGTGACTCTCGCATGCCAGGTGCACCCAATAATACTCTAGGGCGCAACATCGACACCCTCTCCAAAAACCATGCCACCAAGATGGACCCAAAGGAAAAATCCCCTGAGTCCACAACCCGACACCTATCGAGCTGCCCTACCATCTTGGCATGCAACATCAAGCCCCAGGAAAAATTCTCTCTTTCCAGTGTGCTCCCCATAATCCTCAGCTTATCACCATTGATTCGTTGAGTCGTGAGGGACCCATAAACCCTCACAACCATCGCTGCTACACAATGATGAACCAGGGCATCCATAGCCCTGATACTCACCACGGAGCCTGACATAAAATCCTCCCTCAAACAATACCTCCAGCCTAAGGTAAGTAACTTCCCATTCCTAGGTAATACGGGCTCCGTCAGTAAGGGAATTCCCCCAAAAGGGATCCCAGTCAAAAAATACACATCCTCCACTGCAGTGAAGGCTAGCTGCTCACCCCACACCATAAAACAATGCAGATCTAGACTCCGTGTCCAGATCAAGAACTATAGGAGGTACTCCGAGGTTTTGTATCAAGGGTCATTCAATGAACTTCAGCAACCCACAAGCTGCCAAAGTGTCACGAACCTCTGACTCCTCAATGGCCACAACCCCCCTAAGCTAAGACCAATCCCTCTCTCTCCAGTGAACAAACATCGTCCCAAATGATCACCTACAATCACATAATCCAGTTCTCGATCAATTATATCAAACATAAGAACATTAAAAATCTCCAAAAAACATAATTTTGTCATCCGTCAACTTTGCCCCTAAAGCGTAGCTGTTTAAACCCACAGGCGCGCACACATGCACGCTTGTTCACCCCACAGGCGTGCACACATCCGCGCATGTCCATGTCATAGATGTGCACACATGCACACCTATCCATCCCATAGGCACACATGTGTGCACGCCTATCAGGCATACATAGGTGCCTTCATGCACCCCTGTCACGTACATAGGCGTGCATCAGAGTGCGCCTGTCCACTACACAGTCGCACACCCATGCACAATTGTTTAGCTTACAGGTGCGCATACCATGCGCACCTGTTTCCCTCATTAGGGAAATCCCATGCATGGATATATAGATCATAGGTGCACACCCATACATGCATATTTCCCGATAGCCAATGCACTGGGGGGCCAACACCCACAAAACCCCCTGTACGGCCCTCCGTATAGGCCCTGCCCACAAATAGAAAACCTAATTCTATGCAAGATGATAAGACAACTAACCTGAAGCTCAATGGTCCTAAATCAACTACCTCATTCTCCTAGAATCTCCAAATCTCCTCTGAATATCTCTCATCCAATCACTATGACAGCAGGTACAAATGAGGTGGCAATGTGGGCCCTACAGCTATATATAGTCCTTTTTGCCAAACTTCCAGACCCCATTCCGGGAGCTTCGGGTGTCCATTTTTCGATCTGTCTTCAGCCACAGGATTAGCACCCTGTCCTCTACATCAAGACAGTCCCTGGGCCATTTTTCATCCTTATCCCTTGGGGATCCATTTTTCCATACCCTGTCTAGGTATGCATGCTCATGTTCAAAATTATCAAATAAATGCTTGTATGTTCGATTCTCTTCAGATATTGTTTATGTCGGGTATTTGGTTTTCATGTTGTAGGTACTTGGTCATCATACACCAGCACAACCCCTTCAGGTATTTGATCAACACTGGCATGTAATCATTCCCTCTGAACCTCAATTTCATCCCCAGTCACACCCTCTGAAATTTGCCTTTAGGGTCTCCATCCCCAGCTCTGCAGTATCACCACCTCCACTGCATTTTGGGTACTGTCACCCGGTAGCACTCTCCCCCACATGAGTTGTCCCATTCATAGACCCCTTGGCACTTTGACACTCATGTTGTTTTCAAACCTTTAGGGATGGGAGTCCCGATAGTCTTACATCATGTCATGAATCAGCCACATACTCCTCCTCATTTTGCTAGCCTTTCCAACGGACTCCCAGGGAACTTCCTCAAGGATTATTTTGACTGCACTCCCATAGCATAATTTACCATCCATTTCAACCATCATCAGTCTACCCATCCTTAGATTTCCCTCCATACATTTCCCTACTACAGAAACTAGCCTATGGGGCCCCAACCCTCCACTTGTTTTTTCCACCAACTTGTGCCATCCCCAGGACAAGCCATTCTACACTGGGGCACCCATTTCTGTATCTTCATTATTATCCCCACTGATTTTTTAATTATTTTTGTAATTAATCCACTGTTTCCAACATTTTACATATCTTTTTTTCATCACCTTTGGCGACCTTCCTAGCAAACGCAACCCATGTCACCTTTGGTTGGGGCACTCCTTATCATCTACTCCTGTTGACATCATCCGTAAACTCTGAGTATCCTACAGGCCACCTACCTTTTCTCTCAACGTTTGTTCACTTTGTCCCACCTCTAGCACAACTTATCCCACGTCTTGTTGTCCCCCCTAACACTTGACCTCATTAAATGGTTGTAGCCACTTATACTTTGCATATCCCCAACCAAGGGTAGTCTTGAGTCTCCACACATCTTGACTTCATCCATGTACCTCCTCAGTTCCTAACCTCACCTCGTAGATTTCACGAAGCCCTTTGCTTCTTGGAGTCGCGTCTCCCTTTTTGTCAACATCAACAGAGTTTCTAGAAGGGCGACAATATCTTGACTCTCATTACCTTTCCAATGAAAAGTCTCAGACAACACAGGGAGACACATAATTTCTCCCTGCTGTCGTTGACCCCCATAACATTCGACTTCAACACTTTCTCATGTTATGGTGGGTCTTACTTTGTGACTATTGCGGTTGTTTCTTTTATTTTCTGAAGACCTCTGAACTTGGTTGGGCTATCACTTCTTATAGAATCCATGATACTTCTTACAGGTGTCATTGCCTACTGTTCAGAGTATGTTCCTCCTCAGAATTTTCCTCTACCTTTATCACAACTGCCCCTGAGGGCGCTGCATTTTTCTACATCAACACACAGTTTCAGTTACCATACAACACCCTTTTTTGAGTTACATGACACAAGCATGGGGCATGCCTGCCTCGTTTGTACACAATTTATTTTACACACCTTGCAGAAAGTTGGGTCCTATAGGTTCCCTTTTCCCTCCAACGGGTCACTCTTGATAGTCTCACTATCACTCTTTCTTAAAATAGTACTCTTAGTAGAAGAAACATTGATGAATTTTGGCTATCCGTATGCTCCTAACCTCATCCATCAAGGGGGAACTTTTATCACTGAAATTTCATCCGCAATTGCTTACAGGAATCCAACATCTTCAAATAGCTATGAGTCCATCCATGGACCAAAATTACCAAAAAATCATTTACAAAAGGTCCAAAACTATACAACCAATTATAAAATCAAGATGTTCTATGACTACACAGGGCACGCACACACATGTGCCATCCAGAAATGCAGAAAAAATGCACATTCACGGCTGTGGTCGCTAAAAGCCATGCACACCTGAGAACAATGCGTTTATGAGATTGGTTGGCCTCCCACCCACTTCTGGTTCAGCTTCCAAGTTGATTTGACATCCAAATCTCGGCTGGATCCAACTGGGTGGCTGATCAAAGACCTAAAGGTGCCCTAAACAACCCCTTTTCACACTAAAAGTTGGTTGCACAATAACTCAAAGTGGTGCTATAAAACAAGGCCATGGGTGCACTACATTTTCAAGGAATTCATTTGCAAGGTTATGTTGTTGCTATTCTCTTGGGGAATCCTCTTTTCTCATCAGGAGCATACTAGCACCATTCCATTTGGGTAATCCACATCACCTTTTGAGTGGGTTATATTGGGATTCTTTCACCATTTCTTTCAAGTTTCAAAGTTGTAAGAAGAGCTCAATTGTGGGAATCCAAGAGCCTTCCCTTGGAAGAAGAAGGGACCCAAAGTCCTCTTTCTTCTCGATGTTTTCTTTTCACTAATACAATCATTTCCATTGGTGACACGAGTCTTGTTTGTTTCTTGTTCTTATGTCCTTATGCTCAATAGTTTATATGTTCTTTCCTTTCTTAGTTTAATTCTTAGTTTAGTCTTTTATGTTTATTTTTCTAACCCTTTCCTTTACTCATGTCTTTCTTAGCTAACCCAACTAATCTTGTAAGCACCTCTATTTTGCTCATTTAGGTGACAAAAGAGGCGCAACAAGGGCGCCTCTCTATTAAGACATTTTTCAATCCTTCCATCATCCCTAGTAGTTCATGTTTTGTTACCACCTTCTTTTGTAAATCATTTATGTCCCTACACATTTCTTCACTTTCATCAAGAGTCCAAGTAGGACTTTTTGAAGGCTTATTTGGTGTAGAAGTTCCCTTTTTTGGTGGCATGTTGGCCAAGTATCAATGCAAGGTAGGAATTCGTAATTGGCATAGGAAGAGTTCCTCACAAACAAGGGAGTGCCAGGTGCTATAGCTCTATGATATACGTGCGAGTTCCAACAATAGTACTCAAACCAATATCTCAGGGCACTAACTAAGGAGGCTTGACCATGCCCTTAACTACCCAAGTACTAAAGAGTGATCTCCCCAAGTGTTGTTCTCGGTGTATTATAGCAATAAGAAAATCAAAATGTTTACTCGATAAGTATCAAGATTATATGGGTTCTCCCGATATACACAAGGTACATGGGAGCTCAAATACACAGTAATGTTGTGTAATGCACAATCATTTTAAATGGAACTTATGATATACTGTAGGTATGTCGAAGAACCACATAGTCCCCGGGTTGTAGCATTGACAAGTAACAACAACTCCTACATTTAGAGACACCAGAATACATTTGTACCTAAAAATCCCTAATATTATCTCAAATTTATGTGTTAATCCTTTTGTCCCACTTTATTATACCTTTGGAATCACCCCAATTGAATCTTATAGTCAAAATATATGCAAATTTCCAAAAACAAAATGCACCTTTTAAACCTTGATTTGAAGGTGGTTCTACTAGACGATCTTTCTTCTGTTGCATCTCCAAAATTTCGGCCCTCCTAGGTACATAATTTAATTCTATAATTCTCTAATACATCTTCTCTAAAATTCCATAGGTATGATCAAAATTGGATGTGCCAAGTAGAATTTATGGTAACTTCCCCACACCTTGCTGATTTTTGTCCCTTCCAGAAGAGCATACTTGTAAAGCATGCCAAGAGAACAATATCTAATATTTGATTCTAAATCTTGCACCAGAAATACTAAAGACTGTCCACTATCCAATGCAACTAGTCTCACTTAATTTGGATACTCACTAAAGAATATATCACTTTTTTACCCGGAACACCATTTTGCGACTAGTCAATATGACTAGTCAACTACCCTATCTTACATAGGGTGTATATATAAATGTAGGATGAACCAGAAGATGAATTTTTATCAAAAATACCTTGATAATTTATCTAAATATCCTTCGTGTTTGAAGGTCTGAAATGTCACATAAAATATTTTATAGAGACAATTCTATGATGACTAAATTCAAGATGATTCCAGAACCTGATCTTACATAGGCTATATCTTTGAAATTATAAAGCCTTAGGAGCTGAAATGTTAACCCAAAGTACCTTGATTTGTCTACTAACTATCTTCCATGGCATTCCTTTTTAAACGTTGTAGAAGAAAAGTTATATTGAAAATTCCAAGTTGTCTTAGATGCAGCAGCGAAACCCCAAGACCTTGAGCTCTGATCCCAAATGTTAAGAACCAAATATCAAAATAGCATAAAAACCTCATAGTAAGTACTCAACACCTTGAAAAAGAGATAATTTCATATAATAATCCTCTTCAAGCAGGAAACCTCCTTATACACCACATAAATTTACAAATACAAGATGATTCCAAATAAAAAGGTCTCCTTGGTATATATACAAGACTAGGAGGTAAAATTACAACTAATGGACCCAAGTTGACATAAACAAAATAAAAATACAAATTCAATATGCCCCAATTAATGGATAATGTGCCACTATTTAGGGCTTAACAAACATTGTGTGGTGGTTTTCTCATTTCTCAGTCTAAATATGTAATGGATATGTTGATATGTTTTAAGATGGATGATTGCAAGCCTTGTGCCACTCCCTTTTAGTCTGGAGTGAAGCTTACTAAAACATGTCAAACACCCATTGTCGATGCTACACTTTATTGACAATCTTATTTATTTTACTCATAGTCGACTTGATATCTCCTTTATTATTAGTGTGTTTTATTGGTTCATGGAGGATCCCAGAGAAAGCCACTAGAAAAGAATAAAACACATTGTTCGATATATGAAGGGTACTACTCACTTTGGTATCAAATATTGTAGTAGTTCATATTTGCTAGTCGACTTCACCAACTCTAACTAGGTTGCTGATGGAGATGACCAAAATTCCACTTCTTTGATGTGTTTCGCTATAGCAATGGACCTTTGGTGTGGTCATGAAAGAAACATAAGGTAGTTTCTTTGTTGACTACATAAGAAGAATATCATGGCATTTTTCAAGCAGGTACTAAAGAAGTTTGGATTCGTCAAATTTTGGGAGAGCTTGGATTTCCTATTCAGACCTCAACTACAATCTTATATGATAGTCAAAGTTCCATACAGGTTGTTGACAATCATGTTTCTCATAGTAATATGAAGCATGTTGAGCTCCATGCTCACTATTTGTGACAATTGGTTCATGATAACGTTGCTTCTCTTGAATAATGTCATACTGAAGATAAATTTATTGATATTGGCTTTACTATTCATACCTCAACTACAATATTCTATGATAATCAAAGTTCCATACAGGTTGCTGACAATCTTGTTGCTCACAGTAAGATGAAGCATGTTGAGCTCCATGCTCACTATTTGCGACAATTGGTTCATGATAACATTGTTTCTCTTGAATATTGTCGTATTAAATATAAAGTTGTTGATATATTCACCAAACCTTTAGAAAAATCCATCTTTATCAATCTCTATACTTTTCTTGGGCTTCAAGAATATGCAATTATTGGGGGTTGTTCCAGTGATGTAATTTCACCTCCTGAACCTTCAGAGTTGTGTGATGATGGGGAGGTGTTGGAACATAAAGACATCATCTGGACACAGTTAGTCGGGAGATTGACCAACACACCACTCTAGTCATTCGAGTAGTTGACATATTTTTTGGTCAAAAAATCGACTAGTAATCGAAGATATTCGGGAAATGGATCGACCAGACCTACAATCAACTATGAGTTGGATGGATATTCAATATGGTTGAGTATCATTGGGACAACTTGACATAATGGATTTTTTGGAATCAACTCTAACCATCAACGATTGTATGTGGACAAGATATTTCAGATTCTGTGGGAGTTGGTTAGATCTTGATTCTATAAAAGAATACCTCTTAGGTCATTATCATATGTCTAATGTGAGGTGATTTCATATTTCACAATAGATCATGCACATCAAGATGTGTAATATGCACTATGATGTTCTAATCAAAGTACTCTTTGCTTAAGTGTTTTAACGGTGTCTTTAGACGCCATCTCTATTCTTCAAAATTGTTTGTCCCTCTTCGGTTGTCTGCAGTACTGTGTTATTTATTTCATATTGTGTTCCATTTCATTCCCCAACATGAAGGATGAAACATTAAAAAATAGAACTAGAAATATAAACCATCATCACATATATAACATTCATTACTCAATATCCATGAATAGATAAAGAAAACAACATAACTCTATTTAGCATTCATAATAGACACTTCTTAGTTTTGAAAATGGGGACAAATACTCATTCATTCATTTTATGAGACTTATAAAGGGTTTCCACAACATCATAGTGAACATATTGAGATATCAATAATTTCCACAACCATCAACATTTAACTGTATAAAAATATAACTAGCTAACCCCTTTATTCGAGCCTCCATGGAATTTTATACAATGATAGTGGCCAAAGTTGGCCATGTCAACTTAGTTACAAAAGGGATAAGGATGACTATGTCAATTTAGTTACAAAAGGGATAAAGATGACTATGTCAATACATTACTCAATTCAATTATTAATTATTCCCATTAACTTTTATCCCTTTACATATGACTTATGTTGCATTCTTTTATGCTATTCCACATCCCTTTCACTAATCTTTATGTCCTACAATGGTGTGTCCTCATCCTCATATTTCCAAAAATGAAGGGGCCAACCAACCTCGAACCTCTTTCCTTCCTTGAATCCAAGTGACAAGGACATGATACATATTGTAAATAATGTTTTAGATCACAATACCATGAATTAGTGGTAGCAAGAATGTAATAGACATCAATAGTATATGTAGAGATCTCATTTTTCCACCCTACTTCATCAATATCAACCTAATCCTATGCTTCAACTCCTAGTTTGTAAATCCCTTGGCCTCAAACCATAGTGGTTGGTTTGAACACCAAATTGCAGTATATAGAAGTCATCTAGTTTTCTCTCATTTCGCCAAGTTCCTTTTGAATAAAGAGAGATCTAATAGCTAAGTGTGCGACCACCAAAATAGTGTGATTTTTGATAATGTAAGGCCTGCAATGTTTTACTACTTTAGATACAATGAATTCTTTTTTTTAATTGTTGGTTAGTTCATTGCAACAACTTGTAGGTCTATTCTCATGAATGAAATAGGAAATTCACTCCATTTACCTTCTTTACAGGTGATCACAACAACTAGGACGTGTTCATATGAAAATTTCTATCAAAATAAATATTCATCAAAATATGGACTACACAATTCTAGTGTAGTAGCAATGACAACCTTTATCTTCTTGAAAGTATCCTTCTTAATTTTAGTCCACTTAAAAATATCTCTTAATCATTTTTTGGGAGGGTATAATAGTTTATGCAAAGTTTGAAGCACAATGCCTTACAAAACTAATCTTATTGAAGTAAGGTTGCATTGATCTCTTGTTATGAGGCATAGGAATATGACTAATGACCTTAGTTATTTCTGGATCAACCAGTATACAATATTTAGAAATAACATGACTAAGTAGTTTTCCTTCAATTATTACAAACATACTTTTTCCTAAGTTCAAAAAAATCATATATTTCCTTCATATCTCAAAAATTTGCTTGATATCTTGCAGAGGCTTAGATTGATTCATTGAATATATAGTAAAATAATCTATATATACTACCACACTACGATTAATTAAACCTTTGAAATCAATATACATAACTCTTTGGAAAGTAGCTTCAACATAATCAATACTAAAGATATTCTTTTGTACATGAAGGTTCCCCATTTAGTTTTAAATGTTGTTTGACATCCATGAACTCAACTCATGGTTTTACATTTTACATATTCTTTACATTTTGGGGTAATTTTGTATTAAGTAAACCTCTGAAAGAAATATCTATATCTCTTTGGAAAGTATCTTGGGAATAATCATTTTGGAAGGCATTCTTTTGTAGACAAAGGTTCCCCATTTAGTTTGAAAATTTAACTCAACATCCATGAACTCCATTCATGGTCATGAATTTTGCATATTCTTTATATTTTTTGACTCACATTGTATGGAACTGTGGGTTGGTAAAGGGTAACAAGCAATATACCACCATTTGATTGCATACAAATAATGGTTAGTTTCTAGTTGATGATGTACAACTAGTGGTAAAAAATGACTTTGGAAATTGATGTGCATGTCTATAAAATAATAATGATGGGCCAAGATCAACCTCTCTCTCCCAAGGGTATTCAAATATGTTATAACATATGACCCCTAATGTGTGAGGGAAAAGAGTAGTCTATGGCTAAAATATATTATTATAACTTCAGAAGGATCTAACATAGAAACAAGAGTGAAGTATTTCTCACTTAGGATAAATAAGGAATTGAAAAGAACAAACCAATGTATAATATACTCTATTACATAAGGTGGGAATACCCATGTTCATAGGTAAAGTAATCATGAAAAACAAATCAAGTATACAATAGATCCATGAAGTGTATATAGAATGCAAAATCATTGCCACGAAACAATACAAGGTGAATCCATGTTAAAATAGTTTCACAACCATGAAAAAATACATAATGAATCTTAGTATTTAGGATGAGAACATATAGAAATGTATAAAGTACAAATTGATTCTCCATAGTGCCAATGTTGTACGCGGTAGTGGTACTATAAAAATATCCTAGCCAAAGCATTAAGATGGGATGCAATCACATGGCAAGGTGTTCAATCCAAATCCTTCTCGTTGTATGATTATTCCACATGTGAATAAATTATATGAAGTCAAACATGGGAGGATCTATCTCATTACCAAGGATTAATTAATCTCATTCCTAAACATGAGGTAAACCACCAATGATGATAATGGGAACCATGGTACATAACACATTCTAACAAGAATGAATAGATGGGTTGAAGTTGAACATTCATAGAATCCATCAAGTAGGAATAATTGATGAATATCCATTATTGAGGGCAAGGGAACCTACCAACAATGACTACAATCCCTAAGGTAATAGATGGCCTTTATATCCACTTTCTAGAAAAGATGAACTAGAGTTGATAGTAAGATATCCACTAGAATAACAAAATTAAGGCATCACTCATCATCCAACATGAGATAAATATGGAACATGATTAGTGTTAGAAATGGGTCTTGGAAAATTATTGGAGAGAGCATACCATCGAGTATGAATTTGGCATGCACTGGATGAAAATAGTGCATAAAGAAGTCCCTATGATAAGCCACCAATAATGAAAATAACTAATAGAGGCGAGGAAATACACCAATGATGAAAACGAAATCCAAGGTACAACAAAAATTCCACCATGTGAATAAAATTATTACTATCGAACATAGGGGAAATCACTTAATAAGTAACCAATTATGTGATGTCATATATTGAGCACAAGGTAACCTACCAATGTTGAAATTAAGTCCCAAGGTGCTATTGACTCTAATTCTATATCCCAAAGTAATCTCTCATAGTCAATAAGAGAATACCCTCTAATGAGAAAGTAATGATGAATCCTTCCACTTTGGCACAAGATAAAAAGCATTGGATGTGATAGAGAAATGAGACAACTTGACATAGGGAAGGCCAACATTGGAAAAATATAAGCATACAAGGAATGAAAAACTTAGTTGAAGACTTGCCTTGAACATAAGCACAACATACTAAATAACGCATGAACCAAATGAGACTGGATATATGAATGATACAAACCATCAACATCACAGACATTAAGGGATTCTCCATAGTGATTGGAAAATAAAAGAATCGAAGGAGTAAAAACTCTAAATCATAGGTAGCTTATAAGGAAATAATAAAGCCCAATTGTTAATAAATTGACTCAAAACACATGTTTTGTTGAAGGGAGATATTGATTTGTTGCTATAAAATAATGAATTGACAAATCTTGATTACTTCCCCCCTTTTTGTTTGACAAATATTTGTTTTGTTTTTATTTTTGATATTACAAAACCCAAAAAAGAATACTTGAATTCTAGAAATACAGTGTAGGAGGTGAGTGCCATAGGGTGTAAAACTATTTTTCAAGTGCATGGAACATACCTATGTAAAAGAAAGAAAAAAGAAATGTGCATAAAGTGGGTTCTCATTAGTGTATCTCTTCGAGGGTAGGCTAGGTCTAAAATGTAGAAACAAGTAATGCAAAGTTAAACATAGTTAAGAATGCAGAGGTAGTGAGAATAATGTAGGAAATTGCAAAAAGGAATTAATCAAAACAATATGTGCAATGATAAACATAATAAATGCAAACAAATTGAATATAAAGGTGGAAGCCCCATGGGAAGAGTAAAAAATAGATGAGAGAGATGAATGAGGTTCATAATAAAATATCAAACTACAAAGGATCCTAGTAATACTATAAAATAATGGGATGGGAACCAAATGAACAAAAGGTGCTACACTAGGGCATCCCATCATAGGAAATCTCTTCCATCAAAGCAATGCAAATTGTAGTTAGAAAAGGCTTATGCACCAACATCCAACAAGGTTGACCCTATGGACAATTATACTGACAAAAGGTTTAAATGCACCATAATAGAGAGGGAGCCTAAACATTAATGAAAGATTCAAAATATACCCAACCAAATCAAACAATCCATAAATCATGATCCCTAAGAAACCATGAATCCAACAAATAACCTGCACTTGAGAAGCAACAATACCAAGATCATATCTCGAAAATCCAAAAAAAAGACATCTATTTTTGTGAGTTAAAGGGATGGGAACATATTCATCCCTAATATATTCAATAATATCCATCTCGATGGTAGGGTCTAGTTACAAATATTCAACACTGCCACGGTTTGAGGAACTACAAGCAAAGTGTTTTGAATTGGAAGAAAAATCAAAGTTGAAATCAAAGACAAAGTCTATAGGAATAGACTCAATATTACAAGGATATAAGGACTTATGAAAGAGATAAGACTCAGAAACAAGAAACTTTGAGGATCTACAAACAAATAGTTCAAGCTTGTGATATAATCTCGAGGATTGATGATCATAGAAATAAAACTCAAAAATAAATCATGAGGATGTATGTGATCCAAAATTACTTAGATGTCAATTTATCTTTAACATACATCAACATCTAACTTGATTCAGAATTATTTTTTATCATCTTTGACTTTTTGCACAAACACATGTGAATCTTCTTACTTATCCAAAACATCATAAAATGATGAACAAGTTGCAGAATAATGAGAGATAACATAATATAAAATAAAAGAACTTAATAAGACAATATTTGATGATGGATTTCATCCCTCCTAGGCTACATATTTAGGTCCTTTTGGCACAAAAGTGTTCAGACTAGGGTCCTTCTTAGGTTACCAACAAAAGGTACCGAAGTAGTCTAGAGTGTTGGCATTTTTATCTTCTTGGGAGGGAAGAAGTCTCACCCAAAGTGCAACCAAGACATGAAAGAGAGGGAAGGGTAACGAGAATACTTAGACATACCTCTAAGGTATCGAGGCTCACTGTAATCTTGCACATAATAGACTAAACATGTAACAATCCTGAGGAATTCCTAACTCAGAAATAAATAAACAAATTTGTGTTTCCATTCATAAAGAAGCAATTAGGTACATCGGACATAAAGGTAATAAAGAAAAACATTCCATTCATGCATTGAGACTGAATACAAAAGATGTAGATTCAAAATTTAGGCCTCTGTTTATATTGATAATACCAAAATCTGATGCATTGATTGTCTAGTTCTCACCTAGATCTCCATATTCAACTATACTATAATATTGACCCATTACATCAATGACTCTCATCACACTATCAAGAGTTACAACATGAATAGTACTAGCTCAGAACTAACATGCTAGAAAATAATGACATTACATTCCTTTCATTAACTTTTCACTATTAGCATATCATTCATTCACTATCATTCATTCATTAGCCTATTACCATCGCATTGGTATCCTATATATAATCTGATATTGATGATTAAGAACTTGAGATTTATTTATTTTCTTGATCTTGTTGTTGATGTTGCGTTGTCCCTTTAACTGTTTTATGTTTCTTCATTTCTTACGTTGTCCAGCTTCTCAACAATTTGCACAACTTTCATTCTCTAAAATGAAGCTGCAATCTTTTGTGTGCAAATTCTAATCAACAAAATGAAGGGTCCAATAGGCTCCGACCACAATCCTTGACTCTTCCCGAGTCAAGTATTCAACTTTTCCATGGTCTCCAAGTTGGCTTGTTGGTATTTATTTCCTTCGGACTCTAAGTTGCTTTCACTTTCGGCTTCGGTTGTTTCTGGTTTCTCTTTCTCAATCGAAGGGCCCAACTTAGGTACAAGTTCGAGGGCTCTCTTCCTGACCTCTTGGAAGTTATCCACTTTATCCTGCCACTTTCTGGAAAGTAGTGAATCTTCAACAACAAATTGTGGAGTGGCATATGTGATGCATTCCTTAGTATTTGACGCAACTAAGGAGTTCCACTTAGAGTCATCAATGGAATCAATGTGATTCATTTGCAGGTATGCTATATCAACTACTAGTCAAAACTCACGTAGCTCTTTCTTGGCAACATTTTTGGCTTCATATAATGCATTCAATTCATTATCCTCTTGTTGGATTTTGTCAAACTTCTCCTATTGTTCCAGCGGATCTAGGGTGATGGTTGCTTCTGCATTAAGTGATTGTATCTTTGCGCACAAGTCCTCCAATGTGTGGTTGCATATTAACATGATTCCCATCCAATCACTTACCTCTCTAAATATCTTAGTGCACTTGGCAGTCCATTTGTGCAATTTTTCTCTTGTATTATTCCCTTCTAAGACAATCTTCTCCATTTTCTCTCGGAGCTTCTTGGGTTGCAATTCAGCTTCTTTCTTGTTGTCTTGCAGTTGTGCTTCAAGGTTGTCTGTTCTTTCTACCAATTCTGACCAAGTGATCTGAATCAAATCAATCTACTCCTCAAGCTCGCTTGTTGTGTTGGACTCTGGCAGTTGAGGAATTGTCTTCTTGACCATCACGCAAGTCTCTAAAAAATTTTCTTTGACTTTCTCCACCTTCAATTCTTCCTATATCCTGGAGTGTTCCTTTTGTCTTTGCTGTTATTGCATAACGAGTCCTTCATGTCTCCAAAATTCTGCTTCTATTTTATCTTGTTGAATCATCTTCTCCAACTGTTCAATTAAGGCTTTGATTATTCCTACTATCTTGGTTGTTGGTAGTTGCACGAGCTCACTGGATGAAGGGGTGGAATCCATGGGAACTCAAACTTGCAGTGGCATTCCACTGGCTATCGATTGTGCAGAAGGTGTCTCCACATATTCTTCTCCTGGACTTTGCAATTGGTGTGCAAGTCGAGCCTTCAATTCTATTGGGAATTGCAGAAAATCTTTTGTCCTAGCCAGGAAGAGTTGCAACAGTTCTTCACATAATTGTGGGTTCTGGAAGATTGGTTCCAGTTTCTCTTTCTATTATGTTGCACCCTACCCTGATGTAGTTTCAGGTTCCTTTTGAACCTTCTGTACTTTTTCCTCTTGTTGTAACAAATTTTATGGGGTTCTTCTTTTGTTGATGGCACTCTCAACACTGACTATTGAGAGAGGGTGTTGAGTGCTTGGGGCTTGCAGTAGTGGAATAATTTGAATCTCTGTTGAAGGCAAAGTGTCCTGAATAGGTACAAATGGAAGGACTGGCTGAATTTAGACTTCAGGGGTCAGACCAATGAGTTTTGGTACATGCTCGGGTAGGTTGGGGGGATCCAACTGCATGGGATTTGATGAAGTGATTATGGTTGTGGATGCAATGATATCTAGTCTGGGGTCATCCTATATGTCAATCACTATTTGAACCACTCGATTGGTTTCTCAAGTACGAGTTATGGTCAAGGAAATTGACTGAGGATTCAGAATCTTCACTGAGGAGAGCCCTGTCCTTAGTTTCTTAACTAAAGGATCTCCTATGAAAGAAACAACGAGGATTTCATTGACATATTTACCTAATAGCACAGCTTGGTTCAGAAGCTACAGGAACATCAAAAACTCCCTCTTCTTGCATTCCAGAGGTTGTGTATCCTCTTCATTCTCTGAGTCCGTCGACATCGAAAAAAAATTCTTCTTCTCAGCTGGGCCAGAGCTCGGCCCTACTCCTTCTTCCTGCCCCTTTTTCTTCAGGAGATATACAAGTAAGAGGTAGTGCGTTCCATACTTGCATGGATTGTGCTTCACTTTAGTCCATGACATGACTTCTTTTTCAAAGGTTTCCTCATCCAAGTAGAAGGGGAGCAACCTCAAGTGTAGGTATTCTGGCTTCGTATGCCTCGACCATACGAGAGTGTTGTGGTGGTTCAATCCAAAAGAGATTTTCTGTGTGTTTAGGTTTAACAACTCTTGTGGTATACGCCATCTCTGAGTTGCATCAATTAGTAAGTTGTACCACTTTAAGAAAGTGACATTGTTGAATTCCTGGTTCTCCTGGCCCGCCTTCGAGTGTCAAGGTTCAAACATTTTGGCAAGGTGACCTTTGTCCGCTAATGCCAACTGTCTCCCCATGGGTTGCTTCCATTTCCACATGGTGAATTCTATTAATAGGTACCCATACATAAAGGTTTGTCATTTCTCCCGATATTCCTCACATACTACCAGGAGTTCTTCTAACAAATAGGTGCACCAGTTGAATACATCCCCGTTTGTGCAAAATGAGCTACAGAGAGCACATTGAGGGTGAATTCACCTTTGTAATAGGATCACATGACCATGTGTGTGATTATATAGCAGCCCATCCAAACCATTACTTAAATAATTGGTTCAATATTTTCTCTTCGACCACCTCTCTTTGTGTGGAACTTCTCATATAGGCTAACCTCGCCTTTCTTTTTCCCGTGCTTGTTCAGGCCTTGGAATCCTTTGGCTACATCCTCACCCTTGAGAGATAAGATAGTGAGCTAGTGGATGTCATCTACATGAATTGGATACCTCTAGTCAAGCCATAGACTTATGTCATGTACTTGACTAATTAGGAATTTCATGCAGCACAGAACCTCGCCAGTGGTCATGAAGACCAGTAAGTCCTTGAGGTTCATGATTGTAAAATTGAATAGGTTGATAAGTTTAGGCTTAGGGACAAAATGCATGCCTCCAATGGCATCTAGAGATAAGTCCTAGAATACATCGATGTTCATATGTGGGAACAACACTTGGTCTACCAAATCCAAGTCCAATATATTTACTTGCTTTATATTTCCTTTGACGTCCACGAAAATCTTGATGCGAGGAACATACGGTTCATATGGGATTGCTTATTTGGTAGATGAAATTAGGCCTCTTGTTTCTCTCGGCATGGTAGCTCTGAAGTGTTGACTTGCTACACAAATTAAGGTCATCTTTGTAACTGGGGAATGAAAAGATCTCAGGGTATGTTCAAATGCAAGAAATTCAAAATCTAGCTAACAATAAATGGTGATGTTGCTCGCGGATTGACAGAGTCTTATAACTGGATAACTTGGAGAATTTTTGTAAGCGCACATAAATACACTCATGATTAGTAAAGAAACACATTTTTAGGCTAAGGTGTTCAATGAGATGGGTAATAGGGTAGGATCTATCAATTGATCTTAGCGTTTAATGAATGGACTGACAGGGACATGGTCAAGCTGAGGTGCTTATCCTTTTAACGACTAAGAAGAATGATGGGGATATTGATGACATCTACGCATATCACAAATTTATGGCTTAACAAAAAGTTTGATGGATTACAGTGGTTGTCATAAAGTGTATTACGGGGCTGGGTACGTGTGGCACATGGGATATGATCGAGCTCGTATTCACCCTCCCTCCAAAAACAATGGGGGCCCCTGTCATATTAAATGAATTCATTTAATGTAATGGTGGCTCTTTGAATCCTGTGTAGATGAGTAAAAATTTCTATGTGTTGGCACAGGGGCAAACCTAGGGTTCAATGCTACAAGAGTGCACAAAAAGAACCATAACTACCGGCCCTTTCAGCAACACCTGTGAAGCAGATGAAGTCTCACCCGAGGTAGAGGTAGGGGTGGTTGCAAGACTCAAGTGTCTACAACCTTAGCTGGGACATAGATCTGTGATTATACAACTTAATAAAGCACTTAGCACCGTCAGTTCTTTAACATGCAATCATTATCTACTTCGTTGATAAAACAAGGCTTCACAGTATTCACAGTAATATACCATATATGAGCACTTGGCATAAGTAACATATGTTAGATGTAACTGATAAAGAACAAAGAATATTCATGTACATTAGATCTAACATTCCACACATCATTAGCATTGAGCATAAGAAAATCTATCTAATCATCTCAAAGCACTAAGCAAGAAGACATAAACACATTCAGACAAGCACCAAGCATGATAACACAATATTTATGTGGTTCACCCCTCTCTTGGGGCTACGTCCACCAACTATTCTTCTTTATTATCTTCAATCAGTCATCTACATGCACAGAGCCATACAAACCCTACTCTGCATTGGACAAGATATCTGTGTGCACCTCGCCAGATCCTCCTTCCCCGAGATAGGTTAGAACACAAAATCTTCTACTCACTCTCTTACAGTCACTTGCACTTAGCCTTGCAAGTCTCACATAGCATGCACAGAGCATATACCACTATTATTTTCACTTGGCACTTAGCTCATCGATTCTTTCCTACATCACCTAGGTTTCTATTTATACATTATAAAATAGGCCTTAACATGGGTAAACCCATGGGCTGACATCCCTTTCCCGTTACATATTCCCAAAACCCAAAAAAAGGCCCAAAAGGGGACCGATATCCCGTGATATCCGCTTTGTCTTGCACTCCTCCTTCGACAGGTTGTCGAAGTCCCAAAATAGGTCAACATGACCAAGAAACTCCCAAAAATTGGTAAAGGGCCAACAGGCCCCAAATAGTCACCTGTTACTCATCCCGAGTTACTCTGGTCTAACCAATTCTACCTCAAACACCTCAATCTTGGCCCGAGTTGCTTCAACTTGCTTTTTTGATGTAGCCTCTTCTTGGAAAACTAAGAGGCGGGGGGTGAATCAATTGTCTCTGTGATTAAACAATTATGGTTCTTTTAAACCTTTTGTAGAGACTCTGAATGATAATCACAATAATGCAGGGAAATAAACAATGGCACTTTGAACATCATTCACATATATGAGAAACACAGAGACAGATATTTCTCGAGGAAACCCATGCAGGATAAAAACCTCTTTTCTTTTATATGATAAGTAATGGTTACATTCTTTACAATATCATACATATGAGCACCAACTCATAATGAGCTACAACCTTATCTTTGCAAGATGCAACTTGCTGAGAGCACCAACTCTTTGTTTTCTCTAGCACCAACTAGAAGGAAGCACCAACTCCCTGTTTTTTCTAGCACCAACTAGAAGGAAGCACCAACTCCCTGTGTTCAAGCACCCACTTGAACCTCTGAGGACAACAATCCTCCCTAGTACCTCCCAACCACCCTGAAATATAAATATTTGCTATTGAATTTATTACAGTGATATGATGTTCGATGATGGCCTACCTGACTTATCACTGTTCTGCTCCACTTCACTGCTCCGTCTGCCTTATTGCCTTTCTTCTTAGATCATTTGCACTGTCTGTTCTCTTGCTTTTTAAGCTCTGTGCGCCATACCCATTTTCTGCACAGATCCTCTTCTGTTTAATTTAGCTGTTGCACTCTGATTCTTCTTCACACATGAATCACCACAACAAACTCCAATAGCAACTACAAATTTCCACAGCAACAACAACCTAATCTCTTCTCTGTACCATGTATTTATTACTTCTGTGTACCTTGTTCATGCAATGTTCTCCATTCCTTTGCATGCTTCAACCATGCCAATATTCTCCACCTCTCGAGTGCTCTATGAGATCAACATCATAACTCTTCAGCTTCTCTGGATGAAACCATCAGTGGTTTCTGGTAGTTTCACTGTTGTATGCAACAGTAGCCCTACGATCAATACTTGATTAAACGGTTTAGATCAAATCGGGATTTCATATATCACGATTTCGGCACTCTCGGCGTTCATAGTCTTAGTCACTTACAAATCCCGTGACCAAGGGCTGTGACCATAGCCTTATGTCTCTCTATCAAGGTTTCGGCCTTTCTTGAGCTTTAGCCCCTTCTGGCTACACAATGGTCCATGTAACCTGCGATAACGTGACCTTGGTCTTATTACTCCATCGGAGTTTCATCACTTGCGATGACATAATGTTTATGTCCATGGGATTCGCGATTTCTTGATTCGTGATGCACTTCAGCCCTCCTAGTTGAGCCCTGGTCCACGTGACCGTTACCCGTGACCGTAGCCTTATCTTGTCGGGGCTACGGGGTTTGTAATGCCAAGATGCACAAGTCAACAGGACTCTCGGTATGCTGAATCCTGATGTGCTCCTTATCTTTGAAAGTTGGCCTTCACTATGCCACTTTCCTCCTTTGCTACTGTGCTGACAGCTAGCCCCCACTCATTAGGGTTTCCTGGATTGTGATTCTGACTTGCACAAAACTCTTGTCAATGGGATCCCCAATTTCCCGATGAACAATATGCCGATGGCACCTTGATCTTTGACACCTGTCCCTCAGATGAACGATCCCGATCCCTCCGGGATTTCAAGACTTTCGATGTCAAGTGACTTTGTCATTTCAAAGTCCCGATCACCGATGCCTCTGCTGACGTCACACGTGGTTTGACACGTGTTAAATACTTCCATGTGTCACTTTGATTCATTACGCACATGTGCCTGAATTGTTGAATCATTCTAACACTTGTCACTACCTGGTTGTGCCACATGTCGCTTAGCTGACGTGGTCTGTTGACGTGGGTCGAGCCGATGGTCTAGATCATATCTTGATCTGATGGTTCAGGTTCAGTCGGGATTTCACTCATCGCAATTTCAGGTTTTGTGATGTAATTGTTCACGGGACTCGTGAAACTCCAATTCCTGATTCTCCGATGAAGCCTCCTGTCGAGCTTCTCCCGGTGGCACCCGATCGCTGCCATGCGTCCTTCCAAATGGACGGCCCCGATTATGTCAGGATTTCACCTTGGCATTTCCCGATGATAAACCTCGTGTAGCTCCCGTTTGATCTGACAGCTGACGAGATTTTTGAATGAGATCCAATGGCTGTGGATCTCTGTCTCCCTTCTCTTCTGCGAACTTCTGTATCTTGAGCTTTTCCGCGCGCATTCTCCTCGATGCTGTTCCTCTTGAGCTTTCACTTCTGAATCCCCAAGGGATTCTTGGACTTCTGCGCCTCTGTAGAGTCTTCACATGCACACTCTGATCCTACCATCTTCACTGTTATACTTCAAGCATCATCACTACTATACTTGCCATCAATGACAAGCATACGCTACTTGGTAAACATTTGCCAACAATCTCTCCCTTTGGCATTGATGGCAACTAAGGCACCCGAATTCATTTCTCCCCCTTTGACATCAATGTCAAAGAAGAAACAAGCTCCCCCTGAGCTATTGCAGTATTTTTAGGAGGCATTAGATATTCAAACAATACAAATCTCCCCCTAACAAGATGGACTCCTTTAGGTGTGAAACGAAATGACACCCAGCTTTTTTCTAAGATATTCAAACGGTGTCTTGGCTAGGGGCTTTGTAAAGATGTCTACAATTTGTTCTGTAGTGGGAATGTACTGGACCTAAACAATCTGATTGGTGACCTGTTCTCTCAGAAAATGATATTTTATGGGAATA
>SNQJ01S0009624.1:41379-93414 GCA_010110895.2 Picea sitchensis | reverse complement strand
CCTCTGAGGACAACAATCCTCCCTAGCACCTCCCAACCACCCTGAAATATAAATCTTTGCTACTGAATTTATTACAGTGATATGATGTTCGATGATGGCCTACCTGACTTATCACTGTTCTTCTCCACTTCACTGCTCTGTCTACCTTATTACCTTTCTGCTTAGATCATTTGCACTGTCTGTTCTCCTGCTTTTTAATCTCTGTGCGCCATACCCATTTTCTACACAGATCCTCTTCTGTTTAATTTAGCTTCTGCACTCTGATTCTTCTTCACACATGAATCACCACAGCAAACTCCAATAGAAACCACAAATTCCCACAGCAACAACAACCTAATCTCTTCTCTGTACCATGTATTTATTGCTTCTGTGTACCTTGTGCATGCAATGTTCTCCATTCCTCTGCATGCTTCAACCGCAGCAATATTCTCCACCTCTCGAGTGCTCTGCGAGATCAACATCGTAACTCTTCAGCTTCTCTAGCTGAAACCATCAGTGGTTTCTAGCAGTTTCATTGTTGTATGCAATAGTAGCCCTGCGATCAATACTTGATTAAACAGTTTAGATCAAATTGGGATTTCATATATCGCGATTTCGACACTCTCGACGTTCATAGTCTTAGTCACTTACAAATCCCGTGACCAAGGGCTGTAACCACAGCCTTATGTCTCTCTATCGGGGTTTCGGCCTTTCCCGAGCTTTAGCCCCTTCCGGCTACACAATGGTCCATGTGAGCTGCGATCACATGACCTTGGTCTTATTACTCCATCAGAGTTTTTTCACTTGCGATGACATAATGTTTATGTCCATGGGATTCACGATTTCCCGATTCACGATGCACTTCAGCCCTCCTAGTTGAGCCTTGGTCCACGTGACCGTTACCCGTGACCACAGCCTTATCCCGTCGGGGCTACAAGGTTTGTGATGCTAAGATGCACAATTCAATGGGACTCTCGGTATGTTGAATCCCGATGTGCTCCTTATCTCTGACAGCTGGCCTTCACTATGCCACCATCCTCCTTCGCTGTTATGCTGATAGTTGCCCCCCACTCATCGGGGTTTCGCGGATCGTGGTTCTAACTTGCATAAAACTCTTGTCAATGGGATCCCTGATTTCCTGATGAACAATATGCCGACAGCGCCTTGATCTTCGACACCTGTCCCTCAGATGGACGTTCCTGATCCCTCCAGGATTTTGAGACTTTCGATGTCAAGTGACTTTGTCATTTCAAAGTCCCGATCGTCGATGCCTCTGCTGACGTCACATGTGGTTTGACACGTGTTAAATACTGCCACGTGTCACTTCGATTCATTACCCACGTGTTCCTGAATTGTTGAATCAGTCTAACACTTGTCACTCCCTAGTTGTGCCATGTGTCGCTTAGCTGACGTGGTCTGTTGACGTGGGTCGAGTCGATGGTCTAGATCATATCTTGATCTGACAGTTCAGGTTCAGTTGGGATTTCACTCATCGCGATTTCGGGGTTTGTGATGTAATTTTTCACGGGACTCGTGAAACTCTGATTCCCGATTCTCCGATGAAGCCTCATGTCGAACTTCTCCCGATGGCCCCCGATCGCTGCCACGTGTCCTTCCAAATGGACGGTCCCGATTATGTCGGGATTTCACCTTGGCATTTCCCGATGGTAAACCTTGTGCAACTCTTGTCTGATCTGACGGCTGATGGGATTTCTGAATGAGATCCAACGACTGTGGATCTCTGTCTCCCTTCTCTTATGTGAACTTCTGTATCTTGAGCTTTATTGTGCACGTTCTCCTCAATGTTGTTCCTCCTGAGCTTTCACTTCTGAATCCCCAAGGGATTCTTGGACTTCTGCACCTCTGCAGAGTCTTCACATGCACACTCTGACCCTTCCATCTTCACTGTTATACTTCAACCATCATCACTAATGTACTTGCCATCAATGAAAAGCATACGCTACTTGGTAAACATTTGCCAACACCTCTTGCTCGATGAACACTTGGATTACTCCTTCATTCACTAGTCCTTCCAGGCACTGCTTCACCGAGAGGACGACATATTCAAGCTCTGATCCTTGTCTCTTGACCTCTGTAAATAATAGGCATGCCTGATCTTGCACAGGTTGAAGTCGTTGAGTGACTTCCATCACTTTACGTTGAAGCATATGGACCTATTGCTGAGTTGTGCATTTTTCATGCAATCTCTTCATTCTGTCTACAATTGATAGGGCCTTTAGTTGTGCCTGTAGTGTATCCACATGTTGTTTTTCTTTCTGGAGCTGCAACTCCATCACCTGTAATTTTGGATTCTCTGTAAGGTTTTTGTATGTTTGGGAACTCTGGTAACTTAGCTACTTGAATTCCAGGGCAAGATCTTTCAGTCTGTTAACTGCACTGCGGCCAGTTGCTTCTCATTGGTCTCTTATCTCCTGTGGGGTTTTGGGTATAACGCGGAGCTCTAAATCTACGATACATTGTTGCAGCTTCTAGATTACCTCTTCCAATTGTGCCACCTGCTGTGGAACTCGTTCTTCAGTTTGTAATTCAATGACTGTCACAGAGCGAAGTTCTTTGTTGACCCTTTCCTTAATTTCAAGTTGCTCGGTGAGCAACTATCCCTTGCTTTGTTGTAGCACCGCTTTCTCTTCATCAAACTTCTCTTGCATAGCAAGCTTCTCTCATTCTGCATTACTGTGATTTTCTAGCAGAGCTCCCTGTGCTTGCACCAGAGCTTGGGTGGCTTGTGTTGTTTCCTCCTGTGCTTGTCGAAGGAGAACTTCGACCATAGCAGCAATCTAGTGGAGTTGAGCTGGCTCATCTCCCAGTTTTGATGTTCCTACTAGTAGAGGCGCAGTGGAAAATGCGCAGCTGGACTATTGTACATGTTGTACTTTTGGAAATTTGACCTTGATATGACTGAACATATCCTCCTACATGGCTTTCTTCTTCTCTACTATCTCCAACAAAGAATCGTTCAGTGCAGCGACAATGAATTTGAAGTCGTCCGAGGTTAGGGTGGTCTCAAACTTTGTTTTAATTTCTTTCATTTTCTTCCTTGAAGAAGGTTTCAAAGGGGAAACCTTCCTTTTCTTTGAGGGATCATCTTCGTCTCTTGGCAGTGTGACCTCATCTTTCTTTTGTTCGACTTCGGTGCCATCTATTTCTCTGCCATCACCTCTGTGCTCAGGTGATATAGAAGGGGTTTGTGTTGAAGTGTTGTGGACATCCTAGTCTTCTTCATTCTTCTTGGTCTTTCTCTGTCTAGGTGTATCGTGCATAGCTTCTGAACTATCAACATCAGAGAGCTGTGCAGGGTCAGTTGGGATAAGGAGGTCTGCCGACCACTCCTTAGTAATCTCTTCTAAGTCTTCCTCTTCTAGTTTGTAGTAGGACTGTAACTGTTGGTGATGCTCATCAGCGCATGGTGTGATGTATATGAAGTGCTGGTCTAGGCTAAATTTCATCAATGGCCTAAATATATGAAGTGTGTTCAGGGTGATGCGAGGTGTAGACTAGATGGTGATCTTCAATTGGTTGTAATAAGTGTGTAAGATGGCATTGGACTGTCACTTCTTGTTCATGTCGCTGGAATACCACAACATATTGAACTTCGTGACCAGTGGTTCAAAGGGCTCGACATCGAGAAGGTTGCACCTTCCGGCATCTCCTATGCGATGAAAGTGATTAATATCAACAACCAATTGTAATCGAACTCATAACCTTGGTCATGCATTTCTCTATAGTCAAGTTCCAACTGGTTCACGAGGTACTTCACCCAATTCATTTGTAGGCCTTCCACGCACTTCCCTGTGAGGTCGACTATAAATCTAGTGACCTGGGTCGGTTTGTTCTTCCGTACTAACTTCCCTGTGATGAGTTGACAAGCGAGGCATACGGTGCCATTCTGAATAGAGATAACTTATAGCCTCACCTTCCTTTCTCGACATCACCATAATTCTCTTTGATATTTTGCACTAAGGCTTGGTATGTGGTCTTTCTGGGGTAAAACTCCTGTGGGTTAGGGCCCTGTATGCTCAACCCTATGATCTTGTAGATCAGTGTCGGATCGACAGTGATGCGGCAGTTTAACCATAAGTATCCACCATGATAGCTCGAGAGTAGTATCTTGACATAGGCATTGAATTCCTGGTGTCTTCCGAAATGTGGGATCTTCATGACGTTCAACAAGGTGGACTATGCAAGGTCCATAGTCCATTGCTAAGGGACGATCTTCAATTTTTTACCATTTGTCTTCATCAGGTATTTATATGGAGCAAGCATGTTATAGACCTTCCTGTCACCAAGGTTGAAGTCACTGAACTTCAACGTGGTGAGCTTATCCTGGTCAACACTAACTACGTGCACTTCTTTCAGAAGGTACACGGTGACCAAAGTGTATTTTAACTCTCGAGGTACACTATCTCTATTTACTGCACTTCTCAGAGGTGGTAGGTAGGTAGGTAATATGCTCAGGATCAACTTAGCATTTTCAAGATCATCTCTATGCTTATTTATCTTTTCGTCGGTTGGCTGGGATGGGCTGAATCGAGCAGTCGATGGGGAGGCTTTCACTCCTTGTGTTGATGATGCCTATACACCTGTAGATATTCCTCTCCCTGACATGGTTCTTTCAGTCATTAAGTCGATCAGAACTGTTGTCATAGCTGCTTCTTTGGTGGTGATCTCTTTGAACATATGTGTTCGAGATGGATATCTCGGGTTCTCAAAGTAATGTGGGAACTACAATAGGGAAGAAGGAAAAGGCATAGTGATCACTGGGCAATCTTAATCATGGCTGCGAGTTCAAATTCTCAATTAGCAAAAGTGTTCTCATTGCATGGCACAACAGGATAAATAGGTAATTTGACAATGGTTGGCATGCAACGGGTATGAGCCTCCATTAACTCTTGTTTGGTTCATTATGGCATGGTCCAACGATTGGGTGACGAACCTTTATTTCTTTTCTATCCATTCAAAGAGGAAGTCGAATATATATATCAGCCCCAACGACTATATTGCTTCGCCATGGCGAAGTGCCATGTGTCGATGTTCTGATATCTCGACGAAGCTCTAATTCTGCATTTTTTCTTTCTGTGAGGTCTCCTCTAAAACCTCCTGTAACCTTTCAACATTAGCCCTTTTCTTTCTTAACTTTCTAGCCTTCTTTCCAGTGATCTTCGTCTCGGTAATGCTTTTCTCATTCTGATTCTTTTCTTCTTTGGTCTTAGTTACCTCACACTATTGAAATTTTTTCTTAGGGTTCTTGGCTAATACTTCTTCTATGTCTGAGATAGGTAATTTAGTTTCCTGAGGATCCTCTAGTGTTATATTAGCTTTGACATCCAGGTTTCTAGTATTAAATATCTGTGATCTATTTAATACCAGATATTAAAGATCATAGATATGACCAGATCTGCGTGATCCTTCTGGTCATAATGTCTTTTAACTCTTGCTTCTTTTGTTCCAAAACTTCTTCTTTTGTTCCAAAACTTCTTCTTCTTCCTTTCGTCTGGCTTGATCTCTATCAATCCAAGTTTTTCCCATTAGCATGGTAAACGAGGCATTGTCTTCAACAAATTTAATAACCTCAAAGTCTTCTTCTGTCAAAGTTCCATTTACATTTATGGGTATACGAGCGAGCCTTCCACATAGGTTTACTAGCTTTCCTATGAATAAAATTATTCCTCCTAGTGAAGGGATCATAGAAGGCCTCCCTATAGCTTCCCAGGTTCTTTCTGGAAAATATTCGTCTATGTTTCCTTATCCAGAACACATTGAATGTCGAATTCCCCTATTCTTTCTTCGATGCATTCCTTATCTTTGAAGATCTATGATAAGCTGACATGTCAGTGGTCATTCAAGGTTTCTCTCATTTGTAGCAATACCTTCTCTGTGTCTTTCTAGGGTTCTGCCTTTTCTGGATCTACCTTAGGGTTTTCTTGATTCAGATTCATTCCTTCAAGCTTAGCGATCATTCTAGGGCAATCCAATACTTCATGGTCTAGAGATTTACAACAAAGACACACTAGGTCTTCCACCAAGGAATTCCTTAGCAAGATGTCCCAATCTTCTGCAACTATAACAAAGGGTTAATCCTCTCTTTCTTTTCAATGATCCCCAACCTCTTCTGTACTGCACACTAGGATCACGGTAGCTAACCTGCAACAAATTCTTTCTAGGATCTTGCATCCATTTGTTAATCCAAACATTCTTTCTATGCATAGGTATAACATATCTTTCATTATTCTTATCAAATCTATTCATATCAAACCTTTTTTTCATCTATTAATACCCTGTCTTTCAAACTAGGACAAAACCTATCAGATATACTTAGATCCATACTCTAGAAACAAAAGTTTCTACTTATATTACTTCTACAGAGAACAAATCTTTCAGATCTAATTTTTTTTTTAACTATTCTTACCTTTACCAGAGCACGGAGCTGGCAGATCTTACCTCTTTTAATCAGAAATTTTCTCTTTTACCCTTCTTAGAGCACAAAGCTTCCAGATATTGCTTCTTTTCTTCAGATCCAGCCTGCTTTCTTTAGTACAAAGCTTTTTAGATCAAGTAGAATACTGCACACTAGGGCACAGATCTACACACATAGCTTTCACAATTTCAGGATGAATCTTTGCACAGAGCTTCCTCTTTTTTAGTTCCCATCAATTACAATTTCAGGTCCTGGCAATGAAACCATTTGCTGGCACAGGGGCAGACCCAGGGTTCAATGCTACAAAAGTGCACCAAAAAAACCATAACTACCGACCCTTTCGACAACACCTGCGAAGCAGATAAAGTCTCACTCGAGGTAGAGGCAGGGGTGGTTGTAGGACTCAAGTGTCTGCAACCTTAGCTAGGACACAGATCTATGATTATACAACTTAGTAAAGCACTTAGCACCATCAATTCTTTAACATGCAATCATTATCTACTTCTCTGATAAAATAGGGTTTCATAGTATTCACAATAATCTACCATATATGAGCACTTGGCATAAGTAAAATAGGTTAGATGTAACTGATCAAGCACTGAGCATATTCATGTACATTAGATCTAACATTTCATACATCATTGGCACTAAGCATAATAAAATCTATATAATCATCTCAAAGCACTAAGCAAGAAGATATAAACACATTCATACAAGCACCAAGCACGATAACACAATATTTACATGGTTCACCCCTCTCCTAGGGCTATGCCCACCAAATCTTCTTCTTTATTATCTTCATTCAGTCATCTACATGCATAGAGCCATACAAACCCCACCCCGCATAGGACATGATATCTATGCACACCTCGCCAGATGCTCCTTCCCCGAGATAAGTTACAACACAAAATCTTCTACTCACTCTCTTACAGTCACTTGCACTTAGCCTTGCAAGTCTCACACAACATGCACAGAGAATATACCATTATTATTTTCACTTGGCACTTAGTTCATCGGCTCTTTCCTACATCACCTAGGTGTCTATTTATACATTATAAAATAGGCCTAAACATGGGTAAACCCATGGGCCGACATCCCTTTCCCATTACATATTCCCAAAACCCAAAAGAGGCCCAAAAGGGGGCTAAGATCCCGTGATCTCCGCTTCATCTTGCGCTCCTCCTTCGATAGGATTTCAAAGTCCCAAAATAGGTCAACATGATCAAAAATATCCCAAAACTTGGTCAAGGGCCAACACTATGAAAAATAAATGCTTAGACTGAAACAAAATATATGTTGTGGCACATTAAATGCACACTCCAACGTTTTATTAACTGAATTAAAGAAATTGCAAGAAATGAAAATCTAACAATTGTACATGCTCCTTTGTCCTAGAGAAACCTTTATTTGAATCAAGCATGAGAAATGTAAGGTTTCCCATTCACCCATCATAGATGAAGGATACCATCTATTTGTGTGAGCCTGACTGCACCAGATTGTCGGATTTCCACAACTATGAATGGACCGAACCAATGCATGCGCAACTTTCCTGGATGTTTTTGATATCGATTATCATAGAGGATCACCTTATCCCCTTGCATGAATATCTTGGAATTAATATGCCTCTCATACCAAGCTTTCTATCTGACCTTCTCAACTGTCTGATGAAAATCTGCTAAAAAATCTTTCTTCCTCGAGTTCTTGCAAGTCTACAATCCTCTACACAACTGATTCATCATCTATCATGTGTGTAGCCTGTGCTATATAAAGACTAGGGGTGATAAATTCTTCAAGTACAACTGCTTCTTTTCCATAGACCAACTGAAATGGGGTGTATCTATGTAACTTCTTCATTGTAGTCTTGTAATCCCATAAGACTGTTGGAACTCTATCATCCCAGTCCTCTCGGTTTGCACAACATACTTTTGTGAGTCCTCATTCCATAATTTTATTGAAGGCCTATACCATACCATTAGCTTGCGGATGGTAAGGGATGCTCTTATGATGTTGTATAATAAATTCAGTCGTTAATGCTACAATTTTACTGCTGATAAAATGAGTACCTTGATTAGAGGTTAGACTTCTAGTACATCCAAACTGAGTGATAACATTCTTGAAGATAAATCTAGTAGCTGTATCTATAGAAAAATCTTGGACTGCCTCTACTTCAACCCATCCTGTAAGGTAATCAATTGTAGTAATGATGTATCTGGCCTTTGAGTGCTTATCCAAGGGGTTTATCAGTCCAATAAAATAAACAACCCACTTATGAAATCCTTGAAGTGCTCTTACTGGATGAAGGGGTAATTCATCTCTACAAGACGACGTTCCTACTCTTTGGCAAGTGTAACACAATCCAGCATATTCCTTATCATATTTAGATAATGTGGCCCACCATAAGACAACGTGAAACGCCTTCTTTGCAGTGGGCTTACCTCCAACATGTCCTCCCGCAACTCCAATGTGGCATTCCCACAGGATATCCTTCCTTTCATGGTTTAAGACGCATCTCCTAAGGATGTTGTCAAGTCCCAATTTGTAAAATTTCCCAACAATTAATTGATAATATGATGCATGAACTACCATATGTTGCTTTTGGGTTATGGAGTATGTTTCTGGGCAAGCTCATGTACTGATAAAGACAACAATTTCTTCAAGATACTCTAGAATGGCCTCAATCTGGAATAGGTTTGTATACGAGAGTTGATCATCCACTGGTCTGCCACTTTCCCCTGAATCCAACCTGGAAAGGTGATCTAGACCTACATTACATCTTCTTGGTTTGACAATCACTTCAAACGAAAATTCTTGAAACAACAATAGCCATCTACAAATTCTTCCTTCCAATACAGGTTTATTGACTAGGTACTTCAATGCAAAATGGTCAGTGAAAAATTTGAAATGAGAGCCTAAAAAGTAGTGTCTAAACTTTTGTAATGCATAAATCATATCCAAACCTTCCCTTTCAATGGTTGTGTAGTTGTGCTCAACTTGCGATATTTTTCTGTTGGAAAAGTAAATAGGGTGGTCAACATTTCCTCCCATTGGTTGCGCTAAAATGGCTCCCAAGGCAATGCCTGATGCATCCACATGTACATGGAATTCAATTTCCCAATTTGGAAATATTAAGATCAGTGCACAACTTAGTTTCTCTTTAAGAATGTCAAATGCCTTGTCACACTCAGGTGTCCATCAGAACAGTTAATACTTCTTCAATAATTTCTGAAGGGGTGATGTAATAGTTGCATATATTCTGATGAAATTGTGGTAATATCTTGTATGTACCAGTGTGGAGCACACCAATTTGACACTTGTAGGTGGCGTCATGTTCATAATGAATGCAACTTTAGATGGGTCTACCAGGACTCCTTCTCTGCATACAATATGGCCTAGCATATTTACATGCATTACACAAAAAATAAACTTTCTTAGATTTAGATATATCTTCGGTTCACGACATCTATCAGACATTAATCAGAGTAGGATAAAATGATATTTTAATAGGTTGTACAATTTCCAATCATCCATATAGACTTCTACAAACTTGTGGATGAATTCTCGAAAAAAATCTATCAAAATTCGAGAGAAAACTACAAAGGAATTCTTCAAACCAAAGGGAATTACATTGTATGTGAATGATCCCCATTCAGTTATGAATGTAGTATTTTTCTTGTCTTCCTCTATGATTCTGACTTGATGATATCCTGAGAATCTGTCTGTAAATGAATAGGATTATTTTCCCACAATTTGATCTAATACCTGGTCATTGAAAGGTGTGGGAAACGAGTCATGCACACACACAAAATTCAGAGTCCTGTAATCCACATAGACCCGAATGTCTTATATGCCTTTCTTACTCTAGATAACTATAGGGATAATCCATTCTTCTTCTTCAATAGGGAAAATAAGTCATGCCGCAAGCATCTTGTCCACTTCTTTCTTAACCTTTTCTTTTATTCTAGGGTTGAGGCAATATGGTCTATGCTTCATAGGTCTTGAGCTGGGTTTCAAATCTATTTTCATTTCTCCCATGGATCCTTTTATTCCTTTTAATCCATGAAGGATAGTATATACCATGCCTTTGGAATAGGCCCTAATGAATGGAAAAATACCTGGACCCATAGGTGAGAGGGTACCTTCGCAACTCTCCACCGCTTTAGGCAATGCTCAATATGCAGCTGAGGGTCAGATCGTCCGTCGAACATTTTTGCATCTTGGAAATCTATATTCATTTCTTCTTTCATCCAATCCCTCCCCTAGAATAGACATCGAATGGATTTTTTTGCATCCTCCCACTCTATAATCGAGGCTTTATGGGTGGCCCACCATCTAGCGGGGGTATCTTGCAAGTCTAGGTCAAGAACAAAGATCCTTTGTTCCTCCGCTATCTTTTCTTCCATGCCGGCGATAAAAATGTGCACCTATGAGGTACCATCATATGTAGGGGGTTCTATGACCTCAGTTCCAATACATATTATTTCTCTGACAGTTGCACATCGCCTTTAAAATTGCTCATTTGAACCTTGCTTCCAACTGTCAAACTCTACTTCTGAATCCTTGTCAGTAGATTGTATGCTTCTCCAAATTACTGATTCATCTATCGTAGGATTGATGTAATCTAGTCTCGATCCTATTTTGAAGGTGTACAATTGGTCAAGGGCCTCTGACTCCATATTATGGTCCATCGGTTCAATATATCTAGGCCCTAGATAAGGATCTAAGGGATAAACTACTTTTATGTCGTTTGCTTCTAACATCATGGTGTCCCTCTTTAGTTCAATTATAGCATAATTATAATATGCCCAATCAATCCTGAGTAGAGAAGGGTAGGGATCCTTATCTCCCATGATTTAAATCACCTCAAATAGTTGTTTTCTTAACTCCTGCAACATCTATTTCCACATTTTCCAACCTTCCAATTGGGAAGATGCAATATTGATTTTCCATTCTCAACTGGATGGGGGAATAGACTAACTAAGGTTTTCCCAAAGATTCCTAGGTATTTTTGGGTAGGATGTTGACATCTAATCCCAAATAAATCATGACATCCTTGATTTAAAACTCATCTAGCTAGGCTTCTAACCTAAATTATTTTCCAATTCACACCTTTCTCCTTTGTACTCTCTGGGTATTCTTCTCAGGGAGGTTAGTCCTTACTATGGCTTCTGGGGTTTCCTCATTTTCCAGTATCAAGTACATGGTGTTTTGAAAATTCTCAGTAAGTTGGTCATCCACTAGGATATCAAAGAATAACTAAAACCAAATACTGATTACACTTTAAGACCGGCCAGGGTGTTTTATTGGAATTGCAGAATTCCTGGGTGCTGGTGGTGAGGTAGGGGCTTGTGCAAGGTTAGGTTAATAGGTGTCTCTAGGATAATTCTCTATTATTTATGGAATGGGGACACTCTTAAATATCGCTATTTAATTTTTTAAAAACAACTTTTGTTTCATAGGATCATACCTGTCATCTTTGGGAATAGCTTTCTGAGTCTTGGGTTGACTATTTGCGTCTGCCCCAGTCTTTTCTCCTCCGCAAGTGATGATGTTAATATTTGGTAGCTGTCCCTCAATTCCATTTTTTAACTATGAGCTTATGATATTATCTCCATGCTGAATAACCTGATCTTCCCATTTCACAATCAGTTTTGGACAGTCTTTAGTTGCATGCCCATTATTCCTGTAGTGCGAGCACCATGGTCATCTTTGATGAGGGTAATCTTTGGCCAATTGACCTTGTTCATTGCAGTTGTAGAATATTCTCAACCCGCTACCTTCATTTCTCCCTCCTCTGAATCCACCTCCATCTCCTCCTCCCTGGCCTCTTCCAAGTTCTTGGGGGGTTTCATTTACTCTAAATGATGTCTGGTCTAATCTATTAGTAAGTGCGTCCAATGCTCTACATTGATTTGTGGCATGGGTCGTAGATGTGAAAAAATTAGTGTATTGTATTTGGTGCAGTTGTGTACTTTTTCATAATAGGACACTTCCTTGGTGCATGTCCCCATGTCTGACAAATCTCATAATACTCCATTGTCTAAGGGGTTGGAGCGCCTGGGAAGGTATTATAAATCCCTGGTGTATGGAATGGTGGAGTCACAGACACTTGTACAACTCCTCCCATATGTCCTAAAGGCCACATCAGGTTTTTAAGAGGTCCCATTCCCCTCATGCACAGTCATTCATTTGCCAAATACCCTTCTGTGTAGCATTCAGTGCACCAAACCTGAGGGCATCCTGGCCTTTGTGTGGTTAATTCTTGAATATTCTCCATTAGTGTTGATATTTGTCCCTGAAGTTGTGACATAATTGCATCTACTATGGGTATAGTCATTCTCAGATTTCCTGGATAACCTACCATAGCTTTGGTCTTGATCGATTTCTCCAAGGCTTCTATTAACGTGGCTATCCATTGTTGCATTAAATGAATTCTTGTCAGAGGTAGAAATCCTTGAATATACCATTCCCTCTGGTGATATTCCTGAATTGGATGTGCTGGCCTCCTAATAACACCCTTGAAATTTTGGCTATACTCCCAGGACGATTGTCCTTCCCTTTATTGAATCTCCTGCAACTCATAGAGAGCTTGCTTCTTTGACTAAGGTAGTTTGAATTCAACGATGAATTTCAAAAAAGCTTGGCCAAGGGTGAATGCTTGTCCTTGCATCCAAGGTTCAATGAATTTCATATACCATTTGAGATAATGACCCCTCAAGTTATCCTGAAAATGCACTAACTTATTTGCATTGAGAGTCCCTCTGGACCTCTAGATGACTTCACACAAAAACCAATATTGCTCTACATCTTCGTCCCCTTTACCTCATAACTTTGGGTATCATGCGATCGATCCTCCCATATGTCCAACCATTTTGGTTCTCACTGTTCCTATTAGAATAAAACCTAATGGTCCTGGTTGTGATATGCCTAGGGATCCCAATAACCTCCCAACGTTTACACTTATGGACTGATATTGACTAAATGGTTGCGAAGGAATAGAAATAGCATACATAGGTGGTGTAGAATTTACCATAGGTATAGAGGACACCTAGGGGATGAGTAATTCAAGGCTGGTTCCACTGACTTTTGGGCGAGTTTCTTTGATCGAAGGGGTCTCGTTCTCTTCCTCTTAAGAAACTTTCTCTGCGTGGTTCCCAATGTTTCCTTCTATCATGGATGCCTCTTCTTGATCTCCCACAAGGTCCATATCTTCTTCTTCCTCCCTTGTTTCTCCACATTCTTGTTCTCATCCACCCATCTGGGGACTCCTTTCTCTCTATGCTTCTCTCTGCTAAAATATTAGACTAGATAGTCTTTCTTTTCTTCTCACGTTCCTCAATTGTTCCTTTCTTCCTTTGTATGTTCCTCTTGATCTGATTTCTTTCTGCAACACCTCAGACTGCTTCACTTCTTTCTTTACTTTTCCATGCCACCACTTATCAACAATGGTGGCTCTCCTTAAGGCTCGCTCGTTTCATGCATTCGTTTCTTGATCTTCCCCCATCTATGAAATAACCCTTCCCCCTTCTTAGGTCATGATTCTACTCCAAAATCACCCTACCCCAAGTGTAGGTGTTTAGGCTTCCATCTCAGTTGAGGGAATAGTTATCATCCCCTCCTCCATCAAGAATACTTTGATCCATAGGGGAATTTCCCTCAACAATATACTGCGCACACATTTCTTGAAAATTTCTTCCGTGCGTGAAAAATATTGGTGATTCTCGGATGCAAATTCAATGATATATCCCTCTAGAGTCGTGCAAAACTAGAAATCGACTACTCTTGTGATCTGGTGATCCAGCTGATGAAGTGTTGTGATCTTATTTGTATCCAAATTATAGGTCTTATTGATGCATTCTTGGAATTCCGATGCTTTTTGGAACCTATCTATCCAATGGAATAGTTCTTCTAGAAACTTAACCCATAATATCTCATACTGGTCACTTGATCTTTCTAAGTAAAAGACATAATATCTTGTATTCCTCTTTATTTTTCCCCACATCTCCACTTCCTTCCATATAAAGGCGTCACAATTTCTTTCCCACCATTGTTGAATCTCATATCTATATATCTGTGGAAGCATTCTCCTTATAGGTTCCCTTTTAAAGCATAGGTCTCGACAACGAAACCATTTTGTTGGCACAAAAGTGTTTAGACTAGGGTCCTTCTTAGGTTACCAACAAAAGGTACCGAAGTAGTCCAGAGCACTGAAATTTTCATCTTCCTGGAAGGGAAAAAGTCTCACCCGAAGCGCAACCAAGACATGAAAGAGAGGGAAGGGTAAGGAGAATACTTAGACATGCCTCTAAGGTATTGAGGCTCACTATAATATTTCACATAATAGACTAAACATGTAACAATCCTGAGAAATTCCTGACTGGGAAATAAAGAAACAAAGTTGTATTTCCATTCATAAAGAAGCAATTAGGTACATCAGACATAAAGGTAATAAAGAACAACATTCCATTCATGCATTGAGACTGAATACACAAGATGTAGATTCAAAATTTAGGCCTTTGTTTATATTGATAATACCAAAATCTGATGCATTGTCTATATAGTTGTCACCCAGATCTCCATATTCAACTATACTATAGTATTGGCCCATTACATTAGTGACTTTCATCACACTATCAAGAGTTACAACAAGAATAGTACTAGCTCAAAACTAACATGCTAGGAAATAATGACATTACATTCCTTTCATTAACTTTTCACTATAATCCTATCATTCATTCACTATCATTCATTCATTAGCCTATTACAATCTCATTGGTATTCTATATATAATGTGATCTTGTTAGTTAAGAACTCAAGATTTCTTTCTTTTATTAATCTTGTTGTTGATGTTGCATTGTCCCTTTAACCTTTTTTTTGTTTCTTCCTTTCTTGCATTGTCCATCTTCTCAACAACTTGCATAACTTCCATTCTCCAAAATGAAGCTGCAATTTGTTGTGTGCAACTTCTAATCAACAAAATGACCAACAAGTCCCTTTTCAGCAATGAGATCACTATTCATTAATCTCAACGCAAAAATTACAATGAAATGGACTTACAAATGCCAAATTTGAAGTCACTCTTCAATTTTGTTTCTCAACCTCAGAAATAGAGGTTACTACTGAAATCCTCTCAAAATTATGAGAAAAATGAGTATAGACTTGACTATTTTCTAAACAAGTTCCCAAAGACCCCCTTTTACACACATAATGAGACTATGGGTCTCATACATGACAAATTGTATTAAGGATTTCATAAAAAAAACACTTTTAGATAAAATTGATATCACCATCAAATTCCTCTCAAAAAACTAAGAAACATGAGTATAAACATGACTATGTTTGAACATGGAACACAAAGCAAGACACTAATACCATCTCTGCACTTGTCAGACACCTCAAGATTCATGCCAATCTTATGAACATACTTCCATGTATTGTATTATGTCATACTATCTCATGATTTGTACCCAGTTTAAATAGACCTAGGTTGGCCTAATCGTGGCCTGAAACCTATAGTGATGTGGTGTCATCATTAAATAAATATTTGTGGGTTTTTTACAACAAGTCCCACGTATAGCTTATTGGTAGGATCTTGTTTTTTAAGCCGTTGGTACACTAGAGTGGCGGTTGGGGGTTCAAAACCATCGAGCCCCTCCACTTTCTTTGTTATACATATATAGTATTAACCATGGAGATTTGGCTTGCCCCCATGGGGAATGATTTTTGATCCCCAAACCAAATTGGTCTTCTCAAAGGTGTGACATGGCGCCACCTGATTAGTCCACGTGGAAACCTATGATTGGCAACTATTTCCAACTATACATCCTGCCACGTGGCACCTTTGGATTGAGCCATGTGTTGTACGGCCCTGCCAACTGTGTTGTTGACGTACCTGCCACCTATCTTCCACATCACTATATGACCTTCCACATGCCACTCTTTTAGTGGTGCCATGTGGACAATACAGTCTTCCATGTCATCTGTATGGATGACATGTGGTCGTTTCTAGCTGTTCCAACTGGGTGTTAAATGTGCAATATCCAGGTGACATGTGGTAGCCCCTCATGCTTCCATGTTAGCATGATGATTTCACATGTCCATGTGTCACTCTCTGAGCTTTCCACTTGTTGTACAGATACTGATGTCATCCTTCCATGTCGACTGTATGAAAGGACACATGTTGTCCTCTAATTTTTCCACCTCAACTGTATGGATGTTGTTGACAATTTGGTTGTCATTAATGTCAAGATTTATAGATAGGTGAAGTATTAGTGATTGATTGGTTTACGAAGCATTGTCAATATTGGACATAATGTTATGAAGATGACTTGAATGTCAAGCATTGTCAATATTGGACATAATTTTATGAATTTGACTTGAATATTAGTAGAAAGATAATATTGACTAATGTATTGTATGATATTGATGAACTCATCCTATATTGTATGAGGTTGATAAAATCACCCTAATGGAAATATGGTTTATGGTGGATTGTGTCATTAACATCCATGCACAAAAAGAAACTGTGAAGAAATTGTCCAAATAAAAAGGGTAAATGGAGAATCCAATATGGATTCTCACAAATCAGAAATAAGAATGTTGGACATGGTGTTATAGTTTTGTCATTTATTTCAAATAAGATTAGTATGGGCATCAATATAGTCACAAATTCAAGAAGTCTGGTATAAACATCTTAGCAAGAAGTTGAAGAAGTTGAAAAATTCGAAGGTCGAATTCAAAGAAATCGGTGATCAAAATTGAAGGTCGAAATTGAAAAGGTCAAAGTCAGATAAGTAGAAGAAGTCAAAGATCAAAGTCAAAGTTGAAACCGAAGAAATTTGAGATGACCAAAGTTGACTTAGATAAGTTGTTTTTATTCTAAGTTGAGTCAGTCCAAGTAGAAGCGAAGTAAATTACCCCAAAGGTCGAAGTTGAAAGAAAATTGAGTCAGGAAATTCAATTCAACCAAAGCAAGTCGGTACGACCGAGGTCGAATCTCTCAAGTCATTTTTCTTCTTACTCAAGTCAGTCCAATAATAAATTAACCTAAAGGTTGAAGTTGAAGAAAACTTAAATTGGGAAATACAAGTCAGGTCAAGGCTAAATAAAGTCGGGTGGACCAAAATCGAAATACTCAAGTCAAAATTTCTCCTAGTTGAGTAAACCAAAAATATGTTTGTCGGTAGAATGAGGAAGCAAATACGAAAAAGGGTGAAGACTAAGTCGAATATTTAGTGACTAGCAATTGAGAGGGAAATGATTTTAATATCTACCATCAAGTAAAATGTTTACAAGTTGATTTTAAATAGTCACCAACAAAGGATATATGTGGAGCTTGATTTAGACATTCATTAAAAGGTAAAATTCACTGAAGTCGATCTGGTATCCAACGGCGAAAGGAAAATATGGGCAATTTTATTTCAAAGAACCACATGTACCACCCACCTCGCACATGCTCTAGGGAAAATTCTCATGTTTCAGCTAATTGGGCATGTTCTGCATGAAACCCATGTTGTAGAATTGCAAAATTTATTTCCAGCACTCTAGAATCTTTGTACGAAATAAATGTCTAATTTTGTGTATGAAAATCAATTAATGAAATAACCAATTGTGTTAATTAAATGAAGGGGTGCAATGTTTCATTACTAAAATACACAATGGTTCAACCTTATAACTTTTGGAAAGTATATAAGAAGACATCCAAGGTGAAAGGAAAGTGTCTCTATGGGTTTTACATAAAATATCTAAAGGCATAGCAGAGTCCAAGGAAGAAATACAAGATACTTGTGTAACGAGGGTGGAAGGGTGGAGAAAGGAAGGACTAATGTCCTTTACTAATTAAAGTTTTAAGACAAGAAGTTGGTGCTTCCTAGGGCTGGTGCCCTAAACAAGGGAATTGGTGCTTCCTAATGTTAGTTCCCTAAAACAAGGGAGTTGGTGCTTCCTAGGATTGAATCCCTAAACAAGGATATTGGTGTTTCCCAATCATTATTGTAACTTGTATTATTTTGTTGATTTTATATTCAAGTTTACTGTTGTTGATCAATTGTTGTTAAAAAGTTAAAATTATTAAAAGTTTAAATAATTAATCAACATTGATTCACCCCCCCATCTTAGTATTGAACAAGCTTTCAACAATTGGTATCAGAGTGGATTCCTTCTACATAGTCTAACAACTGGAAGCTAGATTATGAAGCAATGGATCAAAAAGAGGGAATGTCTTCCAACAAACCACCTTTGTTCAAAGGGAATGATTATGCATTTTGGAGTGTGAGAATGGAAAGTCATCTCATGGCCCTTCGATGTGATGTTTGGAAAGTTGTTGAAAGTGCTTATACCATACCATCTACCCCACCTAATGATACTATTGAAAAGACATTATACAATGACAATTCAAGAGCATTAAATGCTATTCTAGGAGGATTAACCAATCCTATATTTGTAAAGGTAATGCACTGTAAGTCAACAAAAGAGATCTGGGACAAACTGAAGGTCATATATGAAGGAGACAACAAAGTCAACGAAGCCAAACTACAAACCTATAGAATTAAGTTTGAAAACTTGAAAATGAAGGAGGAAGATGACATAGTTGAATATCTTCAAAGAGTTGATGAAATTGTCAATTCAATCAGAGCATTAGGGGAAGAACTCAAAGACAAACCCATTGTCCAAAAGAACTTGAGATCATTACCTATGAGTTATGATGCCAAAATTTCTACCCTTGAAGACATACCAGATCTTTATAAGCTCACAGTAGATGAACTACATGGGATCCTTATAGCATATGAGATGAGAACAAGACAAGAAAAACCAATAAGAGGAGAAACTATGATCAAGGAATCAAAATCAAGGAAGAAGCAAGAGTAGGTACCTAATGAATATTTATCAGAGATATATGATGAAGAAGTAGCTAACTTTATGAATAAACTCAAGAAAGGGACTGGTAAATACAAGGGAAAATTTCCTCTAATATGATTCAACTGTGGAAAAGTTGGACACTTTGCTAACAAATGTCCATGTCCCAAGAAGGAGGATAGTGATGACGAGGAAATTTAGAATCATAAAGAACATAAGAAGGGTAAGAAAAAAACAAAAAAAATACTACAAACAAAAGAAGAATCTCTACACCAAAGAGGACAACAACTTTTCTGAAGAAAGTGAAGATGAAGATTCATAAATTCTATTTATGGGAATTAAAACTCAAGATAATGTTGTAGATGATGAAGAAAATTTTGGATTTGAAGGAGAAGTAGACCTAGAAATAGAGTTGATTAGTTCTCTGAAGGAACTAAGAAAGTATAAAAAGAATAATCTAATAAGGTCACAACTTCAAGAGTTTGAAGAAGCACATCAATCAATAGAAGTAGATGCATCAAGAACCATCAAAGAATCAGAGTACATAATCAGTGATTTGAAGTCTCAACTCCTAGAAGCTAAAATAATTGAAGAAGTCATTTTAAATCAACTCAACAATAGAGAAGAAGTATGTGAGAAGCTAGAAGATGAGATTGAGCTGCTAAAAGGTGAACTTGAGAAAGAAAAGAACGGATCAAAATTTGAAAACAGTTCTAAAATATTGGATGAAATTGTCAGTAGTCAGAGGTCACCAAACAACAATATTGGATTGGGATACACCCAAGAATCAACTTCTACATCAGAAGGATATGTCAAAAGACCAATCAGTTATGCAGATGCTCTTAAAATCTCCTTAAGAAGAGAATATAATAAGGAAATAATGATGCCATTGGAGACCATCCCAAATAAACAAAAATCAACACCTGTTACTAAATAAAGAGATGACAAGAAGAATACAATCACCAGAAGAAATCCCTCTAACATATATCAACATATATTCCTTGGACATTTCTATTCTTGCAATAATTTTGGACACAAAGAAATACATTGTAAAGCCTATGGAAAGTACAATCCAAAGAATGTCCAAAGAAGAAAGAAGTTTAATACAAAGAAAAGAAATTGCAATTGTTTCTCTTCTTTACAAAATCTCAATGTTGAATGCCAAAGGTGCAACATCTATGGCCATAAATTCAATGAATGTAGATTACCAATGCAATGTTTTAATATAGGAAACCCTAACAAACATAATAAGAAATGGAAAATAAAATATGAAGTACACAACAAGAAAGATGATGAATATATTGCACCTAAAATTGATGAAGTTAATTAGAGGAGAATGGTGGGTGTTGGCACAGGAGAATACCTAGGGTTCAACTCTAACAATGCACCAACAAGCCCTAACTATTGGCCCTTTCAGCAACACCTGTGAAGAAGATGAAGTCTCACCTGAAGTAGCAATAGGGGGTTGCAGGACACAGGTGTCTACAACCAGAGGAAATGCAAAGTGGATCCAGGGAAGCAACACTCAACAATCTAGTATCCTTTATCTCCCTTAAGCCTATTATAGGAGTTATATCTCAGATCTAACACAATATTGCAATAACAGTATAACAGAAAGAAAAGAACACAACATCAACCACACATGACAAAAAGATATACGTGGTTCACCCTCTCTCTACGGATACGTCTACATAACTCTATTTCTTGATATATTATGAAAACATACAGTTCTTATCTGTGCACTTAGATTACAGATCTCTCTCTCTCTTTCTCTTATCCTCTTTTGGTGCAGCCAACTACAGGGTTGATCTTCGCACCCAATTGACGATCTTACAATACCAGATTTCTCTCACACACATCAGTTCTCTCTCACACAACAATAATCACTCAACCACAATACTAACAACGAGATTCCAATGAACCCCTCCCAGGTCCTCTACACCTTTATTTATACATTACAATGACTCACAGACAACCTTAGGTCGAAACCTAGATGTCAAAACCCTAGGTGTCTAAAACCCTAGGTCCTCTTTGACCCATGTTTTCTAGGCTTCACCAACCTATCTTTCCTCATCTCCTGTGAGGTGCTACAAAGAATCCATTGGTGTATTTTTCCATTTGTTGAGTTGTCCATGATCTATCTTGCTTGATGATATGTTCTCCTCGATCTTCTCATCCAACGACTCATTTTCCCTTGATTCGCTCCTTATTTTCTTCTTATTTGACCACTTTGATCAAGTCTCAGTCAATGTGCCTTCCATGTAGTTCTCACTTCGTCTTTTCTCTTCCTTTTTCTTCACTTTCTTCCAGGCCCCCAACACTCACATGTGATTCATCTCGATTCACTGTAGGTCCGAACCTTTCGTTTTACTTCGAATTCAGACTACATAGCATAGCCTATGCTTTCTGCTCAATTCCTCCCTGTTGTGTGGAGACTGTCTTTTCTATGTATGGTACCTAGTTTCAACTACACCTGATACCTGGACCCATCTCTTTATGCCTTTATTTAGATCTGCGAGGCAACTAGTTTTCATAATACAATTTCAACCTTCTCCCATTCACCAAACCTTCCTTCCATTCTCCATTCAAATTTTTCAACTGTGCAACTCCTCCTTCTGTTACATAGGCAACCTCATATGGCCCAAGCTAATGTGTCCTGAACTTCCCTGGATGCTTCATGAACTTTCTATCATATACCAATACCAAATCTCCTTGCTTAAAGGATTTCTTCTTGATGTGTTTGTCATGGTAAGCCTTATGTCATTCCTTCTGTACCTGTTGATGGAATCCTGCAATAAATATGTCTTCCTCCAGTTCGACCAACTGCGTGATCCTCTCTTGAACAACACCATTGTCATCCATGTCTGTAAATGTTGCAATTCTTAGGCTAGGAACTAAATATTCCAGAGGTACTACTGCTTCTAGACCATAAACCAACTTAAAGGGAGTCTACATTATTAGCTTCTTGCAAGTGGTTCTATAGGCCCATAACACTGTTGGTACTCTCAAATCCCAATCATGCCTGTTCACACTGCAAATCTTCATCAGCATTGTCTCCAAGATTTTGTTGAAAGTGTTAGAACAAGATTGGTTTGTGCCTCAGCTTTGCACAAGTCCTTCATTATTCATTTTGGAAAATGAATATAATTGTTATGGGATATTTTATTTATTTTGGGGAAAAATAAAATTATATTGGGTTATGCCCAATCTCCAAGTTCAAGCATTAATCGACATCTTAATACAACACTAGCCAAAGACACATGCCAATGCCCGCATATTGATCAAGTTATACACAAAGAGCCAAGAAAGAGACCATCATTCAAATTTAAGGTGCCAAGTGTCAAGAACAAGCATTGAAAACACTCTCACAAGGTTCCAAGCATCAGAAGAACCCATAGGTTTATGCTACCAAATTGCATGTAGACACACAGGCGAGCGCTACCTAAAGGTGCTACCAAAATTTTGCTAGAGACTAAATTGTGCAGAATTATTTTTGAAGGACGTTTCTGCCAGTTTCGAGTGACTAACTTAAAAATTGGATTGTGAACAATTGAGAAGGTATTTTTGAAACCCGGAGGAAGTTTTTTTTTCATCACATTCCAATTAACAAAACCCTCTCTCATGTTTTCAAAATTTGTTATGGTTTGAGAGATATTAGACATAGAAGTGTCGCTACCAACTGTTTTACAACGACGCTACCGAATTTCCTATAGCGATCATGGTTTTGATATTTTCCTTGTTGGGAGGTTTCCACCTGTCAAGGAGGATTTGAATGGATTCTAAAGGATAAGTTAGATGTCAAGGGACACCTAAACCTAAGGTTTATATCCATCAAATTCCTCATTCAATGAGGTGGAAACAATTTGTTAATGACTTCCAACAAATTCCTGAAAATTAGCAGTTTGTATGGATTTTTATCTCTTTGATTGTTGCCACCTATCACCAAGGATTAGAATCCAATGGAGGAGATGGGATTCGACTTCCTAAGGTTATTTGGATTCTATTTTCTATTTAAGGAAGGAGAGATCTCTTGGAGAAGGGGATTCATGAGCGAAGAGAGGCTAGAGAGAGTTGTAGCAGGCAATTTTCCTTTGTGTGTTCATTTGTAAGCATGTGGGCATTTTATGATTGTAAGCATTACTGCTATTGGAGACTCATGAGAGATGTGATTTAAGTTTGTAACTCTTTTGTTTATATTTCTTATTATTTGAATATATTTCATATTTGAGGATCAAAGGCTATCAATGATTTATGGATCCCTAAGCAGCAGAGGATCTGTTGTATTTTTCCCATCAATCATTGTTTATATTCAAGTATTTTTTGATTCATTAAATTGAGAGGATCTTTGTTTAGTGAACATTCTATATTATGTTTTCCTTCTTCATTCTTCCACCTATCAACATATAATCTTATTTTCTGTTGAGCATCTTTTGTGCCTTCAATGAGTAGAATGTTTGTGACTCCATTGCCCATTGGTGTAGCCTACTGACCTGTAGTTTTCTGCCCTCTCCCTTTCTTTCTCCATCTTGTTGATTCACCTATTCAAAAAAAAAAATATCTTTTACATTCTGATGGGTGTTGAGCTTACACTTTAGCAGTCAAAGTGTGACTTTCAGTGCTAACAAAAAGCTTCAACTGTACCATTCGCTTGAGGGTGGTATGGAGTTCTCTTTTGGTGGTAGACTGCAAATTCTTGATTCAGAGATTCAATGGTCTTGTTAATAAAATGTGTTCCTTGGTCACTCATCAGGATCTTCGGGCATCCAAACCTAGTTATGATATCATCAAATATGAATCACACAGCTATAGTTGCACTACAATCCTTAACTACTCTTGCTTCTTCCCATCTGGTCAAATATTTTGTCGTAATGATGATGTATCGTACTCTTGTGTGCTTCCCTGGTGGGTTGATAGGTCCCACAAAATAAATTTCCCATTTCACAAATGCATGTAGGGTTAGCTAGGGTGATAAAGGCATCTCATCCCTTCTGGAAGGTTTCCCAACTCTTTGGCATACATCGCAGGCTCTATAATATTCCTTAGCATCCTTGTGTAAAGTGCACCACCAGAGGCCAGCTCTAAGAACCTTCTGCGTTGTTGTTTTTCCTGCATAGTGTCCTTCTGCAATGCCTTCATGTGCTTCTTCTAGAATCAATGGTATTTGTTCCACCATAACAGATCTTCTCAATATCTCATCAGGTCCCATCTTATATAGTTGTCCAACTATAAGTGAAAAATCTATAGCACGAACTACCAGTTGTTTCTTCTGAATGATTGTATATTCATGAGGTGCCATTCCTGTAGACAGGAATTGAACTATCTCGACGAAGTGATCATCAACCCTTATGATGGCCAACAATTGTGCATCTGGTAGTGTATCCTCCAAACTTTTAGGTTCTTCTCCATGCTCTAATCTGGACTAGTGATCGGGTCCTTTATTCATTCTCCCTGGCTTGACCACAATCTCAAAATCGTATTCCTAGAATAGAAGAATCCATATTCATATTCTTCCCCCTAACACTATCTTGTTGACTAGATATTTCAACATAGAGTGATCAATGACCATATTAAAGTGTCCTCCCAACAAGTAGTGACGAAACTTCTACAACGCATACACCATAGCTAAACCTTCTCTCTCAGTGGTAGTGTAATTTATCTCAGCTATAGAGATCTTCCTTCTAGCAAAGGATAACAGATAGTCAATATCTCCTCCTCTTGGTTGTGCTAGCACTTCTCCTAATGCAATAGGTGAGGCATCAACATGCACATGAAATTATTTACTCCAATCTTGGAAAACTAGAATAGGTAGAGTAACCATTTTCTGTTTTAGTGTGTCAAAGCACTGCTGACATTCTTCTGTCCATTGAAACTGGCAATATTTCTTTAAAATCTTCTCCATTGGTGTTTTTATCTTTGCATATCCCTTGATGACCTTCATGTAGTATCTAGTATGTCTCAGCATAGTGTGCAATTGTCTAACCGAAGTAGGAGGGGGTAGATCAACGGTGATAGAAATCTTAGAAGGATCTACCAGCAACCCGTGCTTACACACAATATGGCCTAGAAACACTCCAAAGGGTGAAAATAAGATGCACTTCTTCAGTTTCAGGGCAATTTGACATTACCTTCACTTATACACCATTAGTCTTAAAAATTCAATATGATTTTGAAACAAGCTAAAAACAATCCAATCATCAAAATATGCTTCCAAAACTTTATGTAGAAATTCCTAGAATGCTTCGACCACCACCCTTGAAAAGATGGCTGGTGCATTCTTCAATCCAAAAGGCATCATTGTGTACTGGTAAGATCCCCATTCTATTGCAATTGTGATATGGTGATAACCTGAAAATCCATTTGTGAAGGAGTAAACTTCTTGTCCTCCCACATTATCTAACACTTCATCAATAAACGGTGTAGGGAATGGATCATGTAAACATGCATCATTTAGTTTCCTCAAGTCTACACATATTCTGATCTCTCCTATTTTCTTAACTTGAACCACCATAGGGCTAATCCATTCTGATTCTTCCACAGTTTCTATGATTCTGGCTTCCAACATTCTTTCTAATTCAATATTGACTCTTTGCTTATACTTGGGATTCAATCTGTAGGGTCTCTGCTTGACTGGCCTTGCATCTAGTTTAAAGGGGATCTTCATTTCTCCCATGGGCCCTTTAATTCCCTTCATGTCAGTGAACTTGGTTGGAAACAAGTCCTGATATTCATGTAGTAGTTTTGTAATTTTATCAATAGTGGAATCATCCCAATAATATCCAACATTGACCAACTTAGGTGCTTGCTCTGTTCCAATATTAACTTTCTTGATTTTAATTGGATTTCCAATAAAAGGTAGTTCAACTTTTGGTCCTTCTATTTCTCTTTTTCCTTCTATTTCTGTGATGTTCACATTCCTAGGATCATCATCTTCATTAGCATTGATATTGTAACAACCTTTCAATTTCTGAAGGGGTGCAGACCATTCATCCTCCTCTTGCTCAATAGGGAGGGTAGGTTACTTCTCAAATAATTTATATCTTACAATCTATAAATATTGATCCACTATAGGGTACTGACTTTCAAATAAAAATGTAGCTACAAAATTATGAGTCATACCTTTCCAATCTGCAGTGGTGAGACACAATTCTTATTAAAGATACCAATTGATATGCGTTCTGTCCAGAGTGTTAATAAATTTATGCACCCACTTCTCTTGAGGAATGTTTCTCTAGGCCTCCTCACAACTTCCCACATGGTCCTTTGGACAACTTTACCTGTGTATCTAACCTCACACCCTTCTACTTGTTCTAAAAAGCACGATGTCATTAAAGTGCGACATTTCACCCAGTCTGCAATGTTCTTCTTGTGCATCCCCCACCATCTTGATGTAGTTTCTTTCAAGGCTTTGTTCAGTGCCAACAACCTTTTTTGTACTAGTAAAATTTCTTCAAATTCCAACAAGAAAGTTTCTAAGTGATTTAAACCATCAAATGCAGAAAAATTACTTACTTCTATTCCAATCCATCGAACTTCCCTGGTCAGTCTAGCACATGTTCGCGTAGAAACTTCATACATTTTGTTCTACCAATTCTCTAGTGCTTCTTTTGAATCTGATGAACATGCATTGTCACTTCTCCAACTTGAACTCCCATTTGCTATAGGATTAATGTAATCCTGCTATCTTGCAGTCAATTTATATATATTCTCTAGTTCATAAGCACAATATTCTTCTCTCATGGGTTCTGTATATCTGCAACCTTCATCAGGATCCAGAGGTGCAATGACCCTAAGGCCATCACCTTCAAATGTCATTTTTATTTTCTTTAAGTCAACCATAGTAGAATTGTTGAAATCCTAATCAATTCCTAACAGTGCAAGATAATGAAAGCTATCATCAACTATCTCAATCACCTCGAAGTCCTCAAATGTCCCCACCTCATCAATGTCCACAGGGACATGCTCCAATCTCCCAAAGGGGATTATTGCCTACTGATTAACCATCCTAATCCTGATAGAGGAATAAATCAACTTCAGTTTTCCCATTATTGCCCAGGTCTGCTTCGTCATAACATTGACTTTTGACCCTAAGTTGAGGACCACATAATCTATATCATAATCTCCAATATGAGAATTAAGGTGTAGTTCCTTATTTTTCCTTCTCTTTATGGATACTTGATGTACTGCTATGTTTAGAAGGGGGGCTATCCTACCTATCTCATACATTCTGATCAAATTTTGTAGTTCTTGTACAACTCTTTCATCCTTAATTAAGTTAATGCATGTACATAAGAATTCCATAAGCTTGCTTACCTCTTTTCCTTATCCGAGTGAAGCAGACTAATCGAATGCCAAAGGTATCCCACATTCTCTTACTTCTGGTTGTGTCTTTGATGAAGAAGCCTAATCTCTTCCAAATTCTTTTCTTGCCTCTTCAAATGTTTTCTTTTCTTTCCTTGGATCAAACACTTGTGTCTTTTCTGCAGCTCTTCTGACCCCTATTTCTTCTGTATTATTTCCTAGAGTAACCATGTATTCTCCTATAACAATGCCTCCTCTAGTGATAACAACGAATCTAGGATCCTCTCCGTGAGGTTTTTTTTATATTAGTTGAACTTGTTGGTTTCCTCCTAGTCTCTCCTGGATTTTGTCTAATAGCACAGGACAATCTTTAATGACATGTTCAAATGTGTTGCAGTAGCTACAAGTGGTACAAGGGTTTTGGTAGTCCCTTGCCAAGTGTCCTGGCTGTGCACAGTTATAACAGATGATCTGACCTTGGCCTCGACCCATGCCTCCTCCTCCTCCTCTTCCTATGAATCTGTCGTGAGGGTTGAAGTTTCCTCTTCCTGGGGAATTTAATTATGTAGTATTTCCCTCTTACTGAATCTCTCCTTTAATTCTATATGTGTCCCTTGACCTTTCATGGAAGAGGTCATAAGCCCTATAGTCCTTCTCATCATGCCCCATATATTTATAGAATGTACAGTAAAGTTTGGTAGGTGTCTGGACATATTTTTGCATGTAATAGCATTCACCAGGGCGGTGTCTATTTCTACATACCTCACACTAGGGTAGAGTAACCTGCTTCAAAGTGCTTGGAGCTTCAGAGAACAAGTATTCGTGAAATAGGGGACAATTCTCCTTATCATGGCCTTCTGATTTGCATCTGATACACCAGATGTCTTCTCTTTTATCTTTTCTCTTCTCTTTCTTCATATCTTCGACCTGCAGCGATAAGCTAGTTATCTGACTCAAAATTTGACTCATACCTGAGCTAGAATATCCCATTGGGGATGATTCTAGCTTCATGGAGATCTCCAGTTCCTCAGCCTCCAAAGCAATATTCTGTTGCATTAGAGGGACTTTGTTATGTGGCAAGAGGAAAGCAATGAACCATTCTTTATTTTGTTCATCTGGAATATTAAAAATCAAACGACTTGTAAAGATCTTAAACCTCTGATCGAACTCCCACATAGGTTCAACTACTCTCTGCTTGATTTCTTTAAGCTCTATAATGCACTATGACTCCGACTTGGGTTTCTTGAATTCGTAAATCAATGCAGTCTTAATGACATTCAATGGTTTAGGTTGTGCAACTCCTTGGAAAAATTTCATGTACCAACTCAGTGCGCGGTCTCTTAGGGTAGTACTAAATTGATCTCTCTTAACAATTTTGTCAGTGACATTCTTAATACTCCACACAACTTCACATAAGAACCAATGTTGATCAGGATCTTCAGATAAATCTCCCCTAAAGGTGGGTAACCTCATCTCATATGCCACAGATTGTCCTAGGCTTCTTGACTGAGTATGTATTGAATTGCTAGTAAAAGTGCTCTGAGTGCTCTTATAAATCTAACTACTCTGGTTACTTAATGCTTCTAAAACAACAAGAGGAGTAATAATACTTACTTCAACAATCGATGTAGTTCCTGAAGTTTTTGATTCTTCTCGGTGAGTTTCTTTAGTATTCTCTTCCTCTGCCCTATGTTATAACCCTAATTTGCACCAGACATGCATACCTAGCATCAAGCCATCTCACTTGCCATTTTTTCCAAGCCACCATTGAACAACTCTTCTAAAAATCCATCCTTTTAAAGGCATATGTGTCGTGCACCACTTTTTCCCACATATATACACTAGCTAACCCTTTACAGCCCACGTATATTGACAAAAGCACAAAAAAATAGAAAGTTGCAGACGAAATACAGATTTTCAGGAAATTGCCTAAACCATTTGACCACCCATAGTCGGTTACTCAACCGAATAACTACCCTTTTCTAGCCTATAGAAGAAGAGGTAGGGGTCCCATTCAAAAAGAGAAGAATAAGAGAAAAGAAAATTTTCCCTTTTTCGTATTCCCCTTGCCCCAATCTTTTGCAACCATTTTGTGTGAAGAAGCATATGTGGAAGCAGTTGGTGCATAGTTAAAGAGGATCCTAGGACCAAATTTGACGAACAGTGGCCGATATCACCATTGTAAGTTACTTTTGTGAGACTAATAAAAAGAATTACTTTTCCCGTGCCACCATATGAGGTGTTTAGTATTCAATTTTGATTATATTTTATTAGAACCTCTAACCCACTAGTTCATATATAAGATGCATGTTTGGAGTTGTTTGTTTGTCTGTTTGTGAATGCAGGTTGGCTTTGGTATGAGACTTGCAGTCAAGGAGAAACCGAATGGAAAAGGATCAACACCAAACGCAGATTTCAATGTAGAGTTACCAGATCCTTTTATCCTTGTGTTTTATGCATGAATGTGGGGTCTATGTCAGGATGATAGTAAAAAGTAGGAGACTTTAAACGGTCATTTTTTAATGCATTATAGAACCCATAGTGCTAGTCCGTAGAGGTATTTACCACCCAAAATAGAATTGGTGACTCCAAAGGGAATCTCTCTAGGTTTTTTGGGGATACGTTTTGGGTGTTTTAAATTGGTTTTATTACCTTTTTTTGAGTTTCTGCAAGAGTCTGAGTTTGTAGGGATTCTGGTCTTCCATACCGGTACTCCCTGCTTTGATTGTTGGACTTCCTTTTTCTTTTTGGGGAAGTTACAAAGGTATACATGGCATGTACAAGGCCTACACACATATATACGTTCCCTACCTTTAGACAGCTTGCATACATACGCTGACTGCTGAAGTGTCAGTGGCGTGCCTAAGCTCAAAAAATCTTTTTTTTAGGAGAGGAAGTCATCCTCTTCCCTGTCAGAACAAATCCTTCTCAAGGGTTTTCTTGATCAAGTCCTTGTCTTTGTTTTTTTCAGTTTGTAGTTTTTGTATAACCTTAGATTAGCTTTGGTTTATCAAATTTTCCTTGCATTTTATTTATAAAAGTAAGTTCCTGTGTCTTTAAGGGGTTCTAGTTTTCAATACCAGTACTCCCTACCTATGCTTGACTGCTTGTTTTTCATTTTTTTGAGGATTTGCAGAGGTGCACGTGGCCTGTAGTGGGCCTGCGCGTGTGCATACATGCCCTGCCCTTGGACAACCCGCGTACATACGCTTGTTGTTTAAGTGTCAGTAGCATTCTTATTGAGAAAATTGTTTTTAGAAGAGGCAACCATCCTCTTCCCTGTTAGGAGTCACACTTCTCAGGGATTTTCTAGATCTAGCTCTAGTCTCTGTCATAGCAGTTTGTAGCCTAGGTTTGACTTCAGCATAGCTTTCTTTTTCTTTGAAAGATTTCTTGTTTTTCTTTATTTGGTTTTTGGATGAGATAGTGAGTCTGTCTGATCTGCCTATTTGGTATTATCAGTAACTCCCTACAGTCCGTGGTGGGACAAAATTCATTTATTGGCCTTGTCTTGTATTTATTTATTTCCTTTTTGCTTCAGAAAAGAATAAAAGAATACAATTTCAAATTTTCTTGTTTTGGAAGCATAATCAAACAATAATTTTCACTTTCTTTGTTTGGTTAAGTAGTTGGTTGTTTGCATTAATAATCAGGAAAAAAAATGATTTCGTAAGTTCTTAGCGATTGAATTAGGACAATAAGTAGCTCATATTTGAGAGAAACCTTGTTTTTAGTTTTTTGTTAAAAGATATTAGAAAAAAAAAGTAGTTTGAAAAGTTAATTAAAGAGTTTAAATGTGCAAATGTGAATTTGTCAACAAGAAGTAATTTTGTTTCTAGCTTTTTGTTTGTTTTCTTCTATCTCCCAAACACATCATTGGTTTCATTTCCACTTCCTTTGACTTAACATAGCCACAAAAATTAACTATTAATTAAAATCAACTAGACTTTATGTTTGTAGGGTCCAACAACTAGTCTAGGCTAGAGCCTTGATTTAGGATTGGAGAGGAAACTCTTCAAGTCTACAAAACACAAACATAAGAGTATGTGCTAAGGAGTGTTAAAAATTCTAGTATCATAAAATTTATCCAGGACCCCCCTCTAACACAGGGGCTAAACACGTGGTCGCCTGCAGAAAGGTAGCGAAGATAACCCCTCCAAAGCTGGACCAAGCATAGTGGGGAATGCATGTAGAGGACTTATCTTGGAATTCTGTTGATCGCATTTGCCATAAAGCTTCGTGGGTCTCAAATCCATTTGAGGTCCTCAGTTGTCTTCCAGAACACTTTATTTTGATACCCTTGATAGGTTTCAGGATTGATACCCTGCTCATTGTGGTCCACCCGACTGTCGATTGTACCCACCTAGTGATTGTTCGTGTGCTGGAAACATAGTTTCCTTTATTTTAGGGACTTACACAGGTGACTGTGGGGGTATACCGTGGTACCTAGGAAAAACATCAGGCCACACTTTTTAGAGTATATTTGGAGGGTTCTTCTATATTCGAGTTGCACTTTCATTGGTAAGTTTCTCTAGTGTTGGTTGTTGTAACTGTTCTTCCAACTAGCTAGTGACTGCTTGTCATATCTCATAGGAAATTTTTCTAGTGTGTGCTAGTTTTTAAATGATTATAGAATTCCATACTGTGTCTTTTATCTTCTCACACAGTGGAGGATCAGGAGCTCCACTGGTTGTGAAGGATTTTGGTCCTACCGTTGGTTGATCTCGAACCCCCCTGCCACTGCTAAGGCGAAAACTAGACCAGCAAGGGTCTTTTGAGGTAGCCAAGTTACAAGAAACTATGCCCGACCCATCTCTGAGAGAAGAACATTCATTTCCAGAGGAACTAACCATATCAAACCTTGGATAAGAATCTCTTGGTTCATACGAACCTTCGATCAGTGATCTATTGATGCCAATCGTTGTACAAGTTTATCCTTACGAGTGCCTAGCATTGTCACAAGCAGCACTGGAAGCAAATGTTGTGACTTCTTCAAGGAATAATCATATTCCCTCTATGACTATCACTACAGGGGGTGTTCCACCTCCTAACCAACCGACACTAGTCCAAGCCACTATGGTCTCAACTGTCTCTACCTCATGCAATGGTCTGATTCTTTCTATGGCAGTGATCACTGCTCTGTTTACCTAGAGTGCGACAGGCCCTCCATTCTCTTATGGGATGCTTGGCTTTGGTACAAGCCCTGTACTATCCTACTCCACTCTAAAGACTTCAGGTCTCGAGGCAGGGAGCTCAAACGCTCCTCTGCAAGGATCCATGGGGGGCACTTCATCTCCCTATAATGCTTTCCCTTACAGAGAGGGTCATATACCTCCTTCATCCCCTTCACTCGACAGTGCTCACCACCACTTCATTGGGCTGAACATAAACCATAGTTTGTTTGGAGTAGGTAGTCAAGGACTTCCTTCTTATAACATGTAGGTTGGTTCGACACTTTTCTCTTTATTCAATGCATTTGGTAACAATGCATTCACGCCAGCTGCCATCTCAGCCAGGGTAAACCCCACTTATGGACAACAAAATTCTATGCAAGGTACTATTTCTGCACAGGGGGAAAACATAGGAATTCATTCCTCACAAGGACCCTAGAATCCGTGGCAAGGATCACTTCCCTTGTCAGGGATGTTGACTGGGGATAGCCTTTTCCATAGCCAATGGAATCTCAGGCAAGGCTCAGCATCTATTCCCATTGGATGGACAGGGGAAAACCCTTCCCAAAATCCTTGGAATGCGATGCAAGCCCAACCCTTTTCTTCCTATTATGGGAGTCAGACGATGAGGTCACAACAAGAACATAATCTGTACACTGTTCATGGCCATGGTTTTTACCAGAACCCTGGCCAACAACCTAACTTTTCTTGGCAACCTGGTGCTAGCCAAACTCTAGGCTCCTTTTTCCATGGTTATAATCAAAAACCCAAATGACCGTTTCTGGAAATTACATTTGCCAGAATTGACAAGGTTATTGAATGACCCCATCTGTCACAATCCGCATTGGCCTCCTATGCCGACCAAGTTTCCTTCAGACATTTCAAAGTTTGAATCTAAGCCTAATGAAGATACATGCGATCACGTGACTACATTTCATCTTTGGTGCTCATCCAATTCATTGAAATATTACTTCGTACAGTTGCATTTTTTTCAACACACTCTCATAGGTAGTGCCATGAAATGGTACATTAAGCTCGACTGCTCGAGATACTCTTCCTTCGGTGAATTGGTAATGGATTTCTTAAACCATTTCCAATTACCTGTTACATATGATGTCGACACTGAATTGATGGCCAACTTTGATCGTACAAAGGCAGACCATATCTCTGATCACATATGAGAATGGAGACACTGGAAGAGTTTGATAAAAGTGTCATTACCACCAACATTCTTGCTTGAGTGGTTCGTTAAGTCTTTGGTACCCGAGTTATCCAAAGATTTCACAACGTTGGGAGTGTTTTCCAAAGAAGATGCAATAATGAGAGCTCAATAGCTAGAGTTGATTTACTCTCAGTCTGGTTTACTTTAAAAAAAAATTCTAGATGCACCATGGTCAATACTTGACAAGACCATACAGAGAGTTGGGCCACATGCCAATGGTATTGTTTGTTCAACACAAATGAAGCCCACTGATCAGCTGTCAAAACAATTACAACAATTATCGATACAGCAGAAAGTGACCAGTCAGGCCACTAGTTCGGCTGCTCCCCCTACCCAAACATCAGATGTACACAGTGTGAAATCAACCAACCCAAAGGCCACCTAGAAACCTGAAGGAAATAAGAAACAATGAAAGAAGGGTAAGGGGGATAAGAAACCTACTGATAATGTTGGCGGAGGAAACACTGAAAATAAGAATTCAAAGTATCCGTGTAACCTGTGCACGGAAGACCACTTTAATCACCAGTGCCCTTGGCTCATAGAGGCCCAAAAGTTATTGGCACAACAACAAACTATTGTGTTAATGAACCCATTTCAACTTGTGAAAAATTTAACTCAAGCCTCTTCGAGCACGGATGGGGGCAGTCAAAAACCCTCTCCATCTTCGAGTAATTCTTCATCCGCCAATGTGTATATGATGAAAGGCGATTCCTACATATCAACTAGAGTGCATTATTATGGAATGCCAAACACCTCTGAGAAGAGTAAAGAAGCCAAAAACCCACCTCTTCCTCTCCAGATCAAGAAGACATTGGTAGAAACAATGACACGCATCCCAAAAGGTGTGTTCAAAAAAGCTTCTCACAATCCAAACACAAGGGCCACCCAAAACTAATCTGTGGTGGAAGATTTCTCTCAAACCCCTTGTGCGATGTCTTCTTTGGAGGTGTTCTAGAGCTGCCCTTCCCTGAGAAAGGATCTATTAGCCACCTTAGGATCTGCTGAGACTTGTAATCTGGGTACGATCATGCTTGATATGACCGACTTAAAACCTCATATCCCTTACCATGTGGCATTTTAGATAGTAGTGGATTACACCAAGGAACTTTTACCCGAAACACTTTCCGCACGGTGGTTGATGAGGGCACCTCACCATGTGTGATGTTATTGGCATGTTGGAAGGCCATTGGATAACTAGTTTTGTCTCCATTACTAACTCTTCTTACCTCTTTCAAAATTTGTTCGTTCCGACCACATGGCATCATCCCCTATTTTCTCGTGTAGTTAGGGGGGAAGACCATGTGCGTCGAGGTTGAAGTGGTTGATGCATCTCTCGACTACAATCTCTTGTTATGAAGGAGTTGGACATATGTTATGCAAGCAGTGGTTGCTGCTATTTTTTGGGTCTTGTTGTTTCCACACGAGGGCTGGATTGTGACCATTGATCGATTGTATTTCTCCAATCCTAAACCTTTATCGAGGGCATCCACGGTCTCTATGATTGATAACCCTCAACCTGACATCATCAACATAGGGGTTGGTTTGTTCCCACCTTTGATGGCTACTTTCAATTACCCACCTCCTTTCGACGATGTTAAGTTTGTTTCATACCATCCCAAGGTTGATATTTTTCAAGTCTCATTGTTTCGTATGACCTACTTCAATGATCCATGGACTCTTCCTTTCCCATCGGACACGATGGAAGGGACAGGGCACCTTGGTATGGACATGCTATTGTCCGTGGTAGAAGTTACGTACTCAATAATCCAGCAAGCTTCCACTGATCCTGATCTGACTCCCACACAGGAGTTAGATTCGACTCTAGAGCCTACCTAGGCTCAAGGTTCCCTTGCCGATACTAATTCTTTAGAATTATTTTTTCCTTCAGATCAAGCGATTATTGAAGAAATGACTAGTACGGATAGACCCTGGGATGATCTCCATCACAGATTTTATTTCCTCCCGGAGTTAAGAAGAATTGAAACAGGAGAATTCACGTTGACTATGACTGGAGATAGGTCTTGTCCTATCAATCCCTTGGCTACACACATTTTTTAATCTGAGGGTAATATGGAAACCATCGCTGAAACGATACCTATAGATATCTCCAGAACCCCTAGAGTCGTAGAGAATATTCTCATTGGAGCTGATTGTTCCCCTGAGGAGATTCGAATATACATGGATTTATTTAAATAATTCCACGACGTTTTTTCCTAGTCTTACAAGGAAATGCCAGGAATAGATCCAAGAATCATCGAACACGAAATCACGACTTATCCTGATGCTAAACCAGTCCAGCAAAAGCTTCATCCTGTCAATCCTCAGAAAGTAGCAGCTATTAAGGATGAAGTAGAGAAACTGCTCAAAGAAGGTTTTATCTAAATCGTCCATTTGACTCAATGGGTGTCAAATCACATTCCAGTCGACAAAAAATAGGGTACGATTCGCGTATGTACAGACTTCCGAGATTTGAGCAAAGCTTGTCCAAAGGATAATTTCCCTACACCATTTATTGACCAAATAGTCGATGAATTCGTAGGTTGCAAAGATTTTTCTTTCACGGATGGTTTTTCGAGATACAATCAGATATAGATCAAACTCAAAGACCAACACAAAATCTCTTTCATTTTTCCATGGGGTACATTCGCTTATCGAAAGATGCCTTTTGGTTTGAAAAATGCTGGAGCTACCTTTCAGTGAGCCATGTCTTTTGCTTTCCACGATCTCAAACATATAGTCGAGGCCTACATTGATGATTTAGCATCACAATATCATAAGAGATATGATCATCCCACACACCTTTGGCGTATCTTTGAGTGATGTCTCTACTACTAGATTCGCTTGAATCCAAACAAATGTAGTTTTTGCGTGACGTCGAGTCATCTGCTAGGTTTCATAGTTTCAAAAATAGGGATCATGGTCGATCCTCTCAAAGTTGAGGCAATAGTTCAGTTTCCTCCACCATGCACAATCATTCAGCTTCAGAGTTTACAGGGAAAAGAAAAATTATGGCGTTTCATCGCAAACTATGCTAAGATCAAAAAGGGATTTATGCATTTATTGAATAAGGATGTTTCTTTTCATTGGGATGAAGCTGCTCAACGCTCTTTCGAACCTTTAAAATGCGCCCTCATGACTTCCCCTCTACTTTGGCCACCCAATTATAGTAAGGATTTCTTATTATACTTGGTTGTGGTAGAGTCGACCATCGATATGGTCTTAGTTCAGAAGGATCATTTACTCTCATTATTCCCACATTGAAAAAATTGCATTGGTAGCAGTTCATGCTGTCCAACGGTTCTATCATTAAATTATGTTTCACAAGACCACCGTCATTGCCATTGTGAATTTGTTTCAGTATGTGTTGACATGACGAGTAATTGGCAAAAAGATCAGTATATGGATAGTTTCCTCCAGGCATTTGACTTAGATTTTGTTTTGGTGAAATCCAAAAAGTCATTGGTCTTTTTGGAACTCATATCAGAACTTCTGGTCATGTCAGGTGATGTTATGCATGAAGAAGCACTTATTAAAGGAGACATGTTTTTTATCGCATCTTCGGATCCCTAATATGGATATGTACTTGTCTATCTCCTGACTTTGAAGTGCCTCACCTCTGCTTCTTGTGATGAGCGTCACCATATATGCCATCAGGCCAAGAACTATCTCATACTCTAGGACATTTTATATCGTCGAGGTGTAGATTTCATCCTCCACCTATGTCTCACTCATGAAGAAGATGAAATCGTGCTTAATGATTACCACACCGGAGCATGTGGTGGTCGTTTTTATAGGTTGGAAACAACCCAAAAGATTCTATGAGTTGGTTACTTTTGGCCGAAATTATTGTGTTGAATCGGTCAAGAAGTGCCACAAGGGAAAACCCCGCTCCCATGTTTCCCGTCATTACCATTGGTCCCTTCACCAAGTGGGGGATTGATTACACTACATGCAACCCCCCTTTAGAAAGGGGGCACCGTTATATCATCGTAGCAGTAGACTACTTCACGAAGTGGGTCGAAGCTATTCCAACGTTCAAAGATGATGGCAAGACCGCAACTCTCTTTTTGTTTAACTAGATTATAGCAAAGTTCAACATCCTGAGAGAGATTGTCACTGACCATGGCAGTCACTTTAAGAACAAAATGATGACCGAGTTAACGTCAAAGATTGGGTTGAGGCAAGAACATGCATCACCCTACTACCCACAAGTGAATGGTCAGGTGGAAGTATTGAATAAATCTCTTAAGACTATTCTACAATGAACTATCAATTCAGCCAAGTCAAATTGGCATTTGATGTTATACTAGACAATATGGGACTATCGAACATTTGTTAAGACTGCAACTAATTTCTCACCTTTTCAACTCATTTACGGGTTGGAAGAAGTCTTTCCCATAGAGTACCAGATGTCGTCTCTAAATTTGGCAGTACAGTTATTGTCAGACACTCCACCGCTTGAAGAGAATTTATTATGCCTCAAGAAACTCACAAGAAAAAAGTCAAGTGTTAGTATGATCGGTCTATTCGTCCTCGGATTTTCTTTGAAGGCGACCTTGTCCTAGTCTATGACCAAGATAAGGACCCCCTGGGGGCAGGCAAGTCCAAACCCATGTCATTCAGACCCTTTATCATGAAAGAGGTTCTAAAGAATGGCTCTTATTGTCTGGTGGACTTTGAGCGAAATTCTTTGGTGGAGCCTAGAAATGGGCTCTACCTCAAGAAGTATTACTCATAGGTAGGTCACCTCGGGTGACTTCTTGTACATATGTATAGTTCTTGTACATTTGCGTTTTTAGTTTTTGTCTTTTTAGTTTTATGGATGTATTGTTTTTGATGTCATCTTTTTCATTGTGGTAGATTTCAATTGAATCATATGTGTTCGTTGGGTTCATGGATGGCACTAGATGACACACTCAGAGGCTTGCTTCCATAGCTTGGGTGATTTTCACACCTCAAGTCTAGTTTCTATCTTCAGGAGGTATCTGTTTAGGTGATGCCACAAACAATGTTGTCGAATACAGTGCAGTCTCAGAGTTGCTTCATGACACTTTGTCACATGGTATCTCTCACCTCTGAGTCTACTTAGATGCTCAGTTGGTTGTGTCTCAATTAAATTGAGTTTATCATTTTTATGATCCTACTCTACACCGACGATTCCTTAGAGCACATCTCTTAGAATGAAGCTTTAATTACATTACGTATATCCATGTTCCTAGGAGATTGAATCAAATCACAGATACTCTAGAAAATCATATATTTGATTGGCATTCTTCACACATGTAAAGAAAAATCACACACATGCACACGTAAATACATTTGTAAATAAATGTAATCCATAAAACACAAAAATATGTAAATACGCATATATATATATATATATATCAAAAAATAGCAGAGTACATGGGTGGGTGCAAGCGCCTCAAAAAAAGGTCCAGTAAGATTCATGGGGCTTATTCCCTCAAAAATATACAAAAGGTGCCCTCGACACATAAGAAGTCTAGACTAACTAAGGGTGGGGCCTATTGGCCCTTCCATAGTGAACAACGACATTGGCCAAATGTCGAAAGAGTTGGACCCAAGTCTGTGGTACCCCAACAATGTGAGTCTACATAGACGGTGGGAGATCCTCGATCTCTACCATAGGAACTGTTCGAGTAAGAGTGGTGAGGTTCCACTCCACCCACCTCAAAACTCTCTTAGCCTCTTCGACTAGAGGTCCCCCTGTTGTTGTTGGTCCACTGGCTGTAGATGGTCCCACCTCTGGTCGAGGACGTTGCCTGGTCCTTGTGAAGTCTATTGGATGCACCAGCCCCACATATGCACATAACAGATACATACGTGTCAGATACTCTGGTATACAAAAACCATGATATATATGAAAAAACATAAAACTTAAATAACTTTGAAAAAAAAAAAAAAACTTACCCATCTCTCCTTGCTCCTCTCTGGGAGGTACAGTCATGCCAGGATCTCTAGAAAATTTGATCCCGACATAGGGGTAGTCCTCTATGGCCGAAATATTTCGTGCCCACCAAATAAAAAACTTTTCATCAAAAGCCTCTATTTTCCTCCCTCCACCTTGTCGCGGCAACAACACTGCCCACCTACACAACACTGGGAGAGGGGCCTTGTGCCCTCGTATCATCTCTCTAGGAATGAGACTGGGGACCCTCTTGAAGAATAAAGAGAAAAGAATAGTCTTGAACCCAAAAATTTTGTGTCTCAACATACGACACTTTGTCAGCTGGCTCTTCATGCAGTTTAGTAAGGTGGTACTCAAGTTGAAAATTTGTGCATTTAAGCACTGAACCGCACAATTCATGTGCACCCGGGAAGCCTGATGTAAATATGCAGATCTAGTGATCTACCCAATGAGAAAAACTATCACTTTCAGTGATAGGTTTGAAATCTTGTTTATCGACACCTGAGTGCCCACTTTGTCAGTGTCGTCTTCGCAATGGAGTCCAATTAACTCCTCTATGTTGTGAGTCCCAGAGGGAAAAGTGTGAAATTTGACTGGTTTCCCTCTCCTTGAGAGGCTAGTCAGAAAATAGATATCTTTAGTCATTGAAGTCAACGACTGTCCCTCAAGCATGAATGCCTCTGTGTCAGGATGCCAGTAATCTACCAAGGCATTCAACAACCTGGGTTGTGCCTGCATGAATGGACACTGGAAGAATTTCAATAAACCACATTGATCCAATGCAGTGGTAGCATCAGGGTCCTCTTTGACCAAAATGTCAATGTCCTCATGCTCCCTCTCTCTCTAGTGAACATACATCCTGCAATTCACAAGTTCAAGAGGGATTAACTCTTGCATATTTTAATTTTTTCAACATGTTGGAAGGTATACACGGGTTGTAATATACACAGTTGCGTATGCCCGTGTTCAGTATTTTATCTACATGTGGGAATATGCTAGCTATCATAGGAAAACCTGCGTATACGTAGGGATGACCCTTTTAAAGGTCAGTGCCCCCCCGGAAAAAAAAGAAATGCACAAATGAAGAATTGAAATACAAGGGGGGTTAGTATGTACTTACTTGGTCCAAGCAGAAGTTCGTTTCATTCACTGAAGCTCTCGAAATCAACTCTTTTGACAAAGGGGTGTTTTGGCTTCTTAGTCAATTTCTCAATTAACAATGGTGATAATGAGTTGCCATCTTCTATTTATAGACTTTTTGGCCCCCTTTTGTCATTTTTTGGCCCCCTTTGTCATTTTTTCTAGCCTGAAAATTAGTTAGTGTGGTTTAGGAGTTTCTTATAGATTGTTACGATAAGTGTTACTTTGGGTATTGGGAAATTTTTTGGATATTTGGGTCATTTTAAAGGTCCTTTGGTAAAAATTCATTTTTCCAACTTGTTGCATCTAAGTTAGGATTCCTCCTTCACATTCGGTATCTCGTTGTCTTTGTCACTTTGCCATAGGATCAACCCCACCGAGTTGTGACACAGAACCATCATTTTTTCTTTAGAAGTGTCATAATTTAGTGGTAAAGCCTCCCCCTTTCATCGATGCCTTAGGTAGATCCTGGTTGCATTTTTGGTATCCATGCCATCTCTAATGACTATAGGCTCGAGAGTCCTTATTATTTTTTCGTGATTACGAGTATGAGCCTCATTTGCATGATTCATTATAACTCTTGACCTCACCCTCAGGACTCCCAAAACATAATGGGTCTTCTTTTAATCCCTTTTCAAACCCTCGAAACATGAAAAGATTGTTGAGCGATCTTGTTGCCCTTCATGCTCGCTAAACTAAAATTTTAATGCATGTCTATCCAACGGTAGTTTACCCCTTTTTTGGTCTGGATGGTCAATTGTATGAACAAAGGTATACTCTAGGAGCCTTAGTTCTATAGAAGAGTATTCTTAGGTATAAGTTTAACCCTTTTTTGGGCCTAAGGGACTAAAATTATGAAAAAGGAACCCCCACGAAGTCCATAGTTAAGATCTTTTAAGACTCGCTAAAATTTAAAAGATCGTCGAGTGACCTTGTTCCTTCACACTCGTTAAAATGGTCCAGAAGAACATCTCATATAGAGTCCATAGTTAAGATTTTTTCAGACTCTATAAATATGAAAAAAATTCCGAGTGATCTTGTCTTTGTCACACTCGTTAAATGGTTTTGAGTAGATGTCTTTTCGGTGCTATTTTACCCCTTTTTCGAAATGGCTATACTACCTTCGAAAAAGGTACCCCAGCGAAGTCTCCTTTTATGTTTTTTCAGACTATCTAAAAATGAAAAACCGTTGAGCTTACCTTCTCTCAGCTCGTTAAAATTGTTCGACAACACAGGTATTCCAATAGAGGACGAACACCTTCAGTAACCACTCACATAACTAGATCAAATATCAACACACTGATGTTTTCACGTGGTAAAACACCTATGGGGAAACATCCACGGCCCCAGCCAACGGGGCCACTTGGAGCAGTTTATTAATGCAAAGAAAAAGATTACAGAGATATTTTACAAGAGAGTTTCTCACAATTGATCATCGGCAAATGACCCTCCATGATATTTAAATAGAGATCATGGACCAATCGGGTGTTAAGCCATGGATCAATGGCCGTTAAGATCGAGGAGAGTATGAACCATCGGATCACTCTATGCCGGGAACATATCGTGACCGTCGGATTGCCTAACTACAAATGCATACTAATGCATACTAAAGAAACACACTTTTACCTAACGACATATTAGACCAAGTAGATCTTAACTAAAGCAACTACAACTTCTAAGTGTCTAAATATCCTAACATCCCCTTAAGAACAACTTGGGATAGAGTTGAAGGATTTACAATAATGACACAATAGGAGAAGGAAGGAGGCATTAGAGCCTATCCCCCTTAATGACATCTTCCTAAACTCCTAACATAGATGAAGTTTGGAAAACTTCACTTATATAAGAGACTTTGTGAAAATATGCAACTTAGTGATGCTACATGTGGGGTAAAAGAGCACTTCAATAACTTGATCATGAATAATCTTCGATGAAGTGCATGTGTATCTCAATGTGTTTTCAGCTGATGTTAATTTGCGGGTCTTTAGCTGGTATTAGCACTGATTGTCACACAAAATTTGGTCGGATCTTTGAATCTTGGAATCTAAACTCTGAAAGGATCGGTCGAAACCACAGGGCTTCTTGAATTGCATTAACTACTAATCGATTCTCTTCTTAAAGTTGCAATGGCCTGTTGTTTCTTCTGACCCAAGTGGCGAGGTCTGAACAAGGTGAAAACATAACCTGTGATGAATACTTCGATCATGAAGTCGCCATTAATCCCCGAATCGATTGAAACCAGCAATAAGAGGTCCCCTGAGCGTAATGTATCCCAAACGATTACCACGAACATAGAAATATCCTTTGCTTCTTTCAATAGCTTTCATAGGGTGTTTCCATATATCGAACAACAAGACCAACAGCAAAGGAAAGATCGGGGCAATTATGAGTCAAGTATAAGAGGCTACCAACTAAGCGGCGATGCTGGTGGCATCAAATTGAGTACAAGTGGCAAAAATCTTGACTCAATTTGGAAAGGGAGAAGGGGATGGTTTACAATCATCCATGTGAAAGTAGCGAAGAAGGTCACAAATATGCCAGGCGGAAAGAAAAATTCTTCATTGGTTTGCAAAGCAGGTAGAGGAAATAATGCAAATAATAAGTTTGTCATTTCAAATTTCTTTAGCAGGGTGGTTTTCACATGGTTTAAGATTTTAGGGTCACTACCCGGTGGGATAAGGTCATCAGCATAGGGACAGGGATGATTGAGGATGGCTTTCTACTTTCTTGGTATAGACATTGGGATCAGAATAGCATCTAGAAGAGAATCCAATGGCGTAAGAAGCTATCCCATTTTGTCATACCAATTTCGGGGAGCTTGCTTGAGACCATAAAGAGATTTATTGAGGCGACAAACAAGGCTAGAGTCATTGGACTGCCAACTGGGAGGTTGTTCCATGTATATTTCTTCTTTCGAGTAGCCATTGCGTAGTGGATTTGACATCCATTTGATGGACCTCCATTTATGTGAGGTGGCAAGAACAGAACAAGCCGGATGGAATTCATTTTTGATACAGAGGCAAAGGTTTCATTATAGTCAGTATCAACCCGAGAAAATCCTTTGGCAACTAATCGAACCTTGTGTCTTTCAATACTTCCATGCGATGCATGCTTAGTTCGGTATACCCATTTTGCATCTAACAAGTTTTCTTCCTTTTGGAAGAGTACAAGATCGAATGCTCGTTTTCCATTAAGGAATGGTATTCCTCATTCATTGTTATCCTAATCTAGATGACTAAATACGCAAATGTCTTTGGATCATGAGTTTACGAAACAGGCCAAAAGAAGACTTCGTTAGGCGTGAGCGTATACGATCTTGTCTGAGGATCACCAACAATATCACCGGTTTTTTCTCGTGTTTAACGGACCCATCTAAGAAGCGGTGGGCGTTTTGTTGGGTTCAAAGGAAGATCATACGGAGAATTTCGATGCGTGGTGGATTTTCATCCTCACTTCCATATGTAGAAGAAAGAATCGAGAATGAAGAAGCGAAGAGGCTGTACCAAAGATGAAAACCACGGTAGAAGTCACACCTGCCGAATTAGGCTCGTAGGCCAAAGAGATTTTCATCAAATTTAACATCTCTTCTAGAATTTCGACAATGTGGTTGAAAAGTCTATAACCTTTGACATCTTGGAATAACCAAACAAATATACACTTCTCGCGCAAGAGTGCAATGCTTCTGTTTCTCATCCGGGAATGTGAACATGCTATCTGCAAATACATGGAAGTAACACATGCAGTTTAATTTTAGTCAATCTTCTTCGGTGTAATATTTTAGAGCCTTTAGTAGAAGTCGCGGTGACTATGTAATTCTGGAGTTGATTGCCACGCTTAATCTTTGTAGACTTAATCCATAGATTGGATCGCCACGGTATCCATTTCTTTTAATGCGGTTCTTTCTCAGCAACACCATTTTGTTGTAGTGTATATGGAAACAGTGTGTTGCATTTGGATGCCACAATGTAGTCTGATAACTTGTAAATTATTGTTCACATATTCGCCTCCATTATCATTTCTTAACAACACAGATTTGATGTCCATGTTGCTTTTCCACAAGGGCCTTAAAAGCCAAAAAACGTCAAAAACTTCACTTTTAAGTTTTAAGAAGTAAACAAGTACATCACGAAAAGTCATCAATGAAAGTTAAAATACTTGCACCGGAAAAAGAAGGAGAAGAAAGGACTAAAAATCCACTTGTGAACAGGTTGCCAAGGGACTGAGATTACTTAGAGGCACGTTTGAGGACCACACAAATCACTGTGAACAAGTTGCAAAGGACCCGAGGCGTGCCAAGAGGCACGTTTGTCAAAACTGTCCCGATGATGCTTGTCGAGAACACAACCGGCACACACACCATCTCTGCATGAAACAAGAGGAAGACCAGTCACCATCTGTTGATTACATAGTTGTTGCAATGAGTGATAGTTGAGATGACCAAACTGCTCATGCCAAAGTTTGCTCAAGTCATCGCTATGAGCAACAAAAACTGATGAAAAAGCTGATGAAAAAGCTGATAAATGATGAGACTCAGGTAGCATTTGGTTATTCTTCCAAAGATATGAAGAGTTTGTGTTTCCTCCTACATCGTGAACTTATGTCATTACCATGCTACCTGAGTCTCATCATTTATCGCACTATTGTCCAAGGGAAGTTTTTACCAAGCTTGAGTCTTCCCTTATGCAGTTTGTCTCTTGACCTCATGCCCGGCCATCCCGAAAGCCCAATCAAGTCTTTGTTCAAAATCAATGAAGCCCTCAGCCCCTCAGACATAAGTTCACGATGCAGGAGGAAACACAAACTCTTCATATCTTTGGAAGAATAACCAAATGCTACCTGAGTCTCATCATTTATCGCGCTATTGTCCAAGGGAAGTTTTTACCAAGCTTGAGTCTTCCCTTATGCAATTTGTCTCTTGACCTCATGCCCGGCCATCCCGAAAGCCCAATCAAGTCTTTGTTCAAAATCAATGAAGCCCTCAGCCTGATCATCAAGATCCTCTAGTATGTTCCCAGTGAGCCGTCAAGACCTTTGGGTAGTGAAGTAGTACACTCATATTACACTCCTACCCAAGTTGTGAAGAATTTGAAGTTGTTTCTCGAGTTCTAAAGGCCTCATATCTAGCCATCAAGCATCATTAGCTTCTTGAATATGGATATTATAAATGTATATATTTTTTATTTCAATATGTAGATCCATTGTTTATAGCTTGCGACTACACTTTATATAGTTATATGACATGGATCTGAAGTGTATTTGATTGGAAGCCATGATTTTATTTCATTCCAAGCATGGGTATGCCTGCCTCAGTGAGACAATTGTTATTTTTGCAGATGGCACCTCTCGAACTCTGGTCCTTGGGCTCACTCGCTTCATACGTTGGTGAATATTGACAATGTATTTTGGCCATTAGATGCTCTTCTGACCTCACACATTAGGGGTCATCTGTTATAAATCTAATTTGCACCAAACATGCATACCTAGCATCAGGCCATCTCACTTGCCATTTTTTCCAAGCCACCATTGAACAACTCTTCTAAAAATCCATCCTTTTAAAGGCATACATGCCCTACACCATTGTTGCCTACGTATATATGCTAGCTAAGCCATTACAACCCACGTATACTAACAAAAGCACAAAAAAATAGAAATTTGCAGATGAAATACAGATTTTTGGGTAATTGCCTAAACCGTTTGACCACCTATAGACGGTCACTCAACCGGATAACTACCCTCTTTTAGCCTATAAAATAAGAGGTATGGGTCCCATTCAAAAAGAGAAGAATAAGAGTAAAGAAACTCTGCCCTTTTTTGTATTCCGCTTGCCCCAATCTTTTGCAACCATTTTGTGAGGAGAAGCATATGTGGAAGCGGTTGGTGCACAGTTGAAGAGGAGACTAGGACCAGATTCGAGGAGCAGTAGCCGATCTCACCATTGTTAGTTACTTTTGTGAGATTATTAAAAAGAATTACTTTTCCCGTCTGCCATATGAGGTGTTCAATATTTAGTTTTCATTATATTTTATTAGAACCTCTAACCCACTAGTTCATATATAAGATGCATGTTTGGAGTTCTTTGTTTTTCTATTTGTGAATGAAGGTTGTCTTTGGGAGGAGACTTGTAGTCAAGGAGCAACCGAATTCAAAAGGATCGACACAAAACACGGAGTTCAAGGTAGATTTACCGGATCCTTTTATCCTTGTGTTTTATGCATGAATGTGGGGTCTATGTCGGGATGATAGTAAAAAGTAGGATACTTTAAAGGGTCATTTCTGCATGCATTATAGAACCTGTAGTGCTAGTCCATAGGGGGATTTCCCACCCACAACACCCTAGCAGACTTTGAATGTTCCTTCAATAACTCTTCTTCTTCTCCATTGTAGAACCCTTCATCCTGTACTAGTGGTTCACGGCTCTGCTCAAACAAGTTCACCAAAGGAACCTCTTTTAAGGTTCTCCCACTACGTGTATGCCCAACCTCTATGTGATTGTCACTGTTTAAGTTCTTGAACATTAGCTTTTTCAATTTGATCAACTACTGTATCTTCAATATGTTCTTCTCATGCAATAACATCTTGATCTTCAACTTCAAAAAGTGTAAAAAATTTCCTCTAGGTCCTTTAAAGAAATATCACTCTACTTGGATATATGACTCTACTATGTCAACAACAAACTCGGCAATGTACCCTCTAATAGTGCCATCAAACTAGTGATCTACTTCTTTTGATACAACATTATCAACTCTCTTAACCTTCTTGATCAACATCAATGTCCATACCACAAGCAGTCTACATCTGATCTAAAATTAGGTATCAGCTAATCTGGCTAACCACTCATATAGCTCCTTATGAATTCCTCCAAAGAAAATATCGTGTATATCGGTAAAGATATACCTTCCCAACCAATCCTCTGTACTAAGATTAGGGTTCCTTTTCTAAACTTCTGCAAAGTCCTTTTATTGTTCATCTATCCACTTATGAATCTTTTTCTTCGATGGAAACCACCTTGACATTCCCTCAAGAAGATATCTGTCCTGGAAATAGAACCATTTGTTGGCACAGGGAAAGACCCAGGGTTCAAATTTAACAATGCACCAACAATCCCTAACTACTGGCCCTTTCAGAAAAAACTACGAAGTAGATGCAGTCTCACCCAAAGTAGCAATAGGGGTTGTAGGACACAAGTGTCTACAACTAGAGGAAATGCAAAGTGGAACCAGGGAAACAACACTCAACAATCTAGTATCATTTATCTCCCTTAATCCTACTTCACGAGTTATATCTCAGATATAACACAATATTGCAATAACAGTATAACAAAAAGCAAAGAACACAACATCAACCACACATGAAAACAAGACATATGTGGTTCACCCTCTCTCTAGGGATACGTCCACAGAACTGTGTTTCTTGATATATTATGAAAACATACAGTTCTTATCTATGCACTTATCTTCCAGATCTCTCTCTCTTTCTCTTCTCCTCTTCCTACACACCTAGCTGCAGGGTTGATATTCGCACCCAACTGAAGATATTACAATACCAGACTGCTCTCACACACAACACTTCTCTCTCACACATCAACAATCACTCAACCACAATACTAAAAATGAGCTCCCAATGAACCCCTCCCAAGTCCTCTAGACTTATATTTATACATTACAATGACTCACAAACAACCTTAGGTCGAAACCTAGGTGTCAAAACCCTAAATACCAAAACCCTAGGTGTCGAAAACCCCAGGTCCTCTTTGACCCGTGCTTTCTAGGCTTCATCGACCTGCCTTTCCTTCTTTCCCATGAGGTGCTCCAAAGAATCCATTGGTGGATTTTTCCACTTGCTGAGTTGTCCACAATCCATGTTGCTTCTTGATATGTTCTCCTCCATCTTCTCATCCAATGACTCATTTTCCCTTTCTTCACTCCTTATTTTCTACTTCTTTGACCACTTCGACCCAATCTCAGTCAATGTGCCTTCCACGCAGTTCACACTTCGTCTTTTCTCTTCCTTTTTCTTCGATTTCTTCCTTAATCCATACCCAAGGGAAAACAATGGGTAAATCTTATAATAAGGAATATAAAAATAATGTTTTTGCATATAAAGTGAATCAAGTTGAAGAAAGGAGATATCCTAAAGAAGAATATGACACAATTGTAGTTCTTGATGAATACTTGCAAATCAATATTCCACTAGCCAATGAAAGAAAAATAGAAAAAGAAAATTCTAAAGAAGAAGATGAAGAAGTTTTTTTTACACAAAATAGTGATGATGATGATGAATCTTCAATAGTAGACTGACTATAATAATTGAGTGATGATGATATTATAATTTTTCCAATGCTATTTTGATGATCTACTGAAGCTCCTCAACAGAAAATATGAACAGGAGAAAGGAAGGAGGATTCAAGGAAGAATTAAGGTTGTTCCTAGTGATGACCTTATGAGTATTTAAGAACAAAAGATGTTACTCATGAATATTACTTTTGGCTGAGGGAAATCATAAATGTGGCAAAAGAAAATAAAAATTCCATCATTGTTTGTATATCTAAAACTTGAAGTTGACAAGACAAAGGAAAGAGAAAGGAACGTGCAATATAATTTGGAGTAAGTACTAATGTTATAGATTCTACTAAAGTATGATATGATCTAGACCCAATGAGGTATTCTCAAAAGAATGAGAAATTAATAAAGAGGATCTTGGGTTACAAATGGATGAATAGATGACTAGAATCATGAAGAAATTGGGAGCAGCCTGAAAGAAAATAATGATAGTCCTTGAGAAACATTTGTATAATATTGGCATGCTATTGAAGGAAGCTAAAGGGAAACATAACCAAAACATATACAGTGCATCATTGAGGCATCATGGTTAGAAGAGGAATATAGTTTAAAGTATCATGGAAAAACTAAAACGTGTCTCAAGTATCTAAGGCAACACTACATCAGAAGATACTATGACCAATTTAATTTTGTTTCTAAGAAGGTAGAAGTTGAAGTTGGTTACTGCATAATCAAATAACTATGATAGAAGCATTAATGTGGCATATGTTAAGAAAGGGAGAGATAAACAGTAAAACAAAGTAAAAAAAAAAATGGCACAAAAACAAGGGAAGCATCACCTAAGGGGGAGCATCATCTCAGGGGGAGAAGAGAAATATTCCCTGTGTCATTGTTGTCAAAGGGGGAGAGATAAAGAGTAAAACAAAGTTAGCTCAAAGAACTCAAAATATAGAATACATTCACAAGGGGAGTAAGATTGTTTTACTAGGTTGCCATCAATAACAAAGGGGGGGATTGTTAACAATTTGGTTGTCATTGATGTCAAACTTGATAGATTGGTTAAGTATCATTGATTGATTGGTTTGAGAGAATTGTCAATATTGGACATAATTTTATGAAGATTACTTGAATGTCTAGCATTGTCAATATTGGACATAATGTTATGAATTTGACTTGAATATTAGTAGAAAGATAATATTGACTAATATATTGTATGAGCTTGATGCACTCATCCTATATTGTATGAGGTTTATGAAATCTCGCTAATAGAAATATGGTTTATGGTGGATTGTTTCATTAACATCCATTCACAAAAGTAAACTGTGAAGAAATTGCCCAGATAAAAAGGGTAAATGGAGAATCCAATATGGATGCATACAAATCACAAATATGAATGATGGAAATGGTGTTATAGTGTTGGAATTGACGTCAAATAAGATTAGTATGGGCATCAGTATAGTCAGAGAGTCAAGAAGTCTAGTATAAAAATCTCAGCAAGAAGTTGAAGAAATTGAAAAAGTTGAAGGACGAAGTCAAATAAATCGGTGGTCAAAATCGAAGAGGTCGAAGGTCAAAGTGGGATAAGTAGAAGAAGTCAAAGATCGAAGCGAAAGTCAAAGTTGAAACCGAAGCAAGTCTTTATGACCAAAGTCGAATTACATAATTTGGTTTTCTTCTAAGTCGATTCGGTTCGAGTAGAAGTGAAGTAAATTACCTCGAAGGTCGAAGTCAAAAGAAAACTGAGTCGGGAAATTCAAGTCGGCAAACGCAAGTTGGGACAACCAAATTCGAATCTCTCAAGTTGGTTTTATTCTTATTCAAGTCATTCCAAGAATGAAGTAACCTAAAGGTCAAAGTCGAAGCAAACTTAAATTTGGAAATACAAGTCGGGTCGAGGTTGGAGCAATTTGGGTGCACCATAATCAAAATACTCAAGTCAAAATTGCTTCTAGTTGAGTCAACCAAAAAGATGTTTGTCGATCGAATGAGGAAGAAAATACGAAAAGGGGTGAAGAACAAGTCAAATATTTAGTGACTAGTAGCTAAGAGGGAATTAACTTTAATATCCACCATCAAGTAAAATTTTTACAAGTTGATTTAAAAATGTGGAGGTTGATTTAGGCATGCATGAAAAGGTAAAATGTGTTGAAGTCGACCTAGCATCCGATGAAGAAAGGGAAATATGGGAAATTTTCTTTCAAATAACCACCTATTCCAACCACCTTGCACATGTTCCGGGGAAAATTACTTCATGTTGGCTAATTGGGCATGTTCTACACAAAACCCATGTTGTAGAATTGTAACATTCATTTCTCGTACTCCAGAATCTTCATACGAAATAAATGTCTAATTTTGTGTACGAAAATCAATTAATAAAATCACCAATTGTGTTAATTAAATGAAGGGGTGAAATGTTTCATTACTAAAATACACAATGGTTCAACCTTATACCTTTTGGAAAGTATATAAGAAGAAAAACAAGGTGAAAGGAAAGTGTCTCTATGGGTTTTACATAGAAGATCTAAAGGCATAGTAGAGTCTAAGGAAGAAAGAAAAGATACTTATGTAACGAGGGTGGAAGGGTGGATCAAGGAAGGGATAATGTCCTTTATTGATTAAATTTTGAAGACAAGAAGTTGGTGCTTCCTAGGGTTGGTTCCATAAATAATGGAATTGGTACTTCCTAGGGTTGGTTCCTTAAAACAAGGGAGCTGGTACTTCCTAGGGTTGGT